>JARFJB010000534.1:5720000-5722500 GCA_036346205.1 Vesta saturnalis
ACTACACACATTCACATCACACACACACACACACACACACTACAGACACATTCTTAGCACACACACACAGCACATCACAATAATACACTACACACACTATACACACTAACACGACGTCCAAGCACAGTAACACCTTTAATGAATATCAACTAACACCACTAACTAACACTATCACACACACATCTACACACACTAGCACACACACACACACACACACACACACACACACACACACACACACACACATACACACACACTAACACACTAACATACTAACACACTAACACACTAACACACTAACACACTAACACACTATATTCCAATAATTTAATGAATTCCAATCAATTTGGTTTTAAACCGCAAACCGGTACTGTAGATGCCATAATGGAAGTTAAGAAGTTCGTTTTAGATTGTTTAAAAGATAAACATGATGTTATTGTTATAAGTTTAGACGTAAAAGGTGCTTTCGATTCGGCCTGGTGGCCATCAATTTTAAACGCTCTTAAAGATTTTAATTGTCCAAAAAACTTATATCTATTAAGTCAAGATTTCTTTTGCAATAGAACAGCTACATTACAAGTTAATTATGAATGTATTGAAAAACTAGTTAGCAAGGGTTGTCCCCAAGGCTCATGTTGTAGTCCTTTATATTGGAATATTCAATATAACTCTACTGAACTTAAACTATTCCAGATATACCAAAGTTATAGCGTTTGCTGACGATATCTTAGTACTGGTTAAAGGAAAAACTGCCATTAGTGCTGAAATTTTTGCTAATATAGAAATCGATAAAATTACTAGATGGGCTCAAATGAATAAACTTTGTTTTAATGAATCTAAATCGAAAGTGCTATTTGTGACAAATAAAAAATTGTCTCGTAGTAAAGGAGTTAAAGTGTATATGAACGACAAGTTACTAGAAAATGTTACCCACTTTAAGTACTTAGGTGTTTATTTAGATAATAAGTTTAATTTCAATCTTCATGTTACGAATATAACAGAAAAATGTTTAAAAATTATACATATGCTATCGAAGTCAGCAAAATGTAGCTGGGGTCTAAATCATAAAGTACTCTCTATTATTTATAAAGGTGCCATCTTACCGTTGCTTACTTATGCTATTCCGGTTTGGGAAGAAGCTTTAAAGAAGAAAATTAATCAAATAAAACTACAACGTTTACAACGATTAATAAATATTAAAATAACTAAAGCATATCGTACCATTTCTTATAATGCATCTTGCATAATTGCAGGGCAAACTCCAATTATTTTAAAATTGTATGAAGTCTTACATTTATATAAATATACTAAATTTCAAAATTACAAAACTGATCAATTTGATGCTCCAACTCCATTTAGTAAATGGCAACATCCGGCAGATATCCCCGAAATAAAAATAAATGAGTCTTCAGATAGAACACATTTTAAAATTTTTACTGATAGCAGTAAAATTGATAACAGCGTTGGATTAGGAGTGGCAATTTTTATGAACAATTCACTGCAACAAGAGCTTAAATACCGGTTAAAAAACCATTGTTCAAACAATCAAGCAGAAGCATTAGCTATTTTTAAAAGTTTAGAACATATTAATAACATTAAAAATTTAAGAAAGGAGAACCGGACAGTAACCATATATACGAATAGCATGATAACCTTAGATAGTTTAAAAAACATTTGGAATCATAACAATCTAATAGAACAAATCAGGATTAAAATTAAAAACATGCAAAATAATGGATGGAAAATGTATTTTAAGTGGGTAGAATCACATACTGGACCAGAGGGTAATGAAAGGGCTGACTTGCTAGCCAAACAAGCAACACAACTCCCAGAAGATTGTTCTATTTATTCTAAACTACCTAAATCGTCAATATTAAAGAAAATTATAATCGATAACAACATAAAATGGCAAAATCAGTGGGATAACAGTGATAAGGGTATTTTAACTAAAAACTTTCTACCTAATGTAAATAATAGACTTCAAATGCAATTACCAATCAATTCCAAATTAACAACAATTTTAAGTGGACATGGTCAATTAAAATCTTATTTATATAGGTTCAAACTAATTAATAGCCCAAACTGTATATGTGGAAGTGAATCTCAAACGGTAGAACACATAATATTTGAGTGCTCAAAACTATCTAGTGCAAGAACTAGTTTACAAAATAATATTTTAGTGAAAGGGGGCGATTGGCCAGTAGAAAAGCATGAACTCCTATCTAATTACTCAAGGGATTTTTACAAGTTTGTTAATGCTATTAACTTTGATAGTTTATAACAATAAAAAAAAGGGTTTATATTTATATCAATTATTTAGTTATATAGCAGTAGAAATATTTCTAATTTCTAATTTATATCTTGTATATAATATTCCTCGTTTTGAAGTTGTGTTAAGTTAATATCTAATTGTAAAATGTTAAGAGTTTAAATTGTCCAATTTTGTACAAAACTAGAATTTATTAATTTTCCTAACTCAACAATTATTGTTAGGCAACCA
>JARFJB010000534.1:5730000-5797500 GCA_036346205.1 Vesta saturnalis
TTATACGCCTCCAAATACGGGCGTAATGTGGTCTTTATAGCACGGAAATGTCATTGATGCTAAGCAGCATGATTGACAGCAAACACATGACATGATATATAATAGCAATATCACAGTATCTTAGTAACAACAAATTAGCCTACTGTCGACTTTATTTCACTGCATTTGTATTTAAAAACTTGCCGAAAATACTGAATCTTTTTAATATTTTGTTGCAGTTTCATGGTGCAAAATAAAATAAAACATTGTATGTACCACGGGAATAATTGTAGATTATGGCTCTCAGGAATATAACATTCCCTCGAGCCATAATCTTCTGATTATGCCCTTAATACATAAATATCTATTATTCATCAAATGATACAAAAGTTGAACAAAAAATCAACTGAAGCATTTTATCATTTTGCATGATAGGGGATAAGGCACTGATTGTGAAGCGAAACCTTACATTTAGTGCATTTTGTAGACTCTTTTTATGGCATATTCTGCATCTAATCTGCATTGCGGCAGCGGATTATAACTACTAATAAGCGATATGCGACAAAGGCTTTTGATTTCTTCGGTCGTTATATCTGCTTTCCTATTTTTATTGGAAGCATATAGATTTGTACTAGACACAAACACGTTCACATCATCATCAAAACAAGTTCGAACAGTTCCAATGGTGAATTATTGTTAACAACCGCACTGATTTGTGGCCATTCCAAATTGACATAAGTATTATTCAAATTACCTGTTGTCCATTTATAAGTTTTAATTGGATGACGTACAGATCCCATTATTGATCAAATTGTATTTCATTTATTTCAGCTCCAGCAAGAAGTTGCCTACGTAGCAAATTGTTTACATTTACTTGTTCCTCATTGTCAGAATCCTCACCAGTGTCCCAACCTTTATTTTTAGGTGGAAATAAATTTATTTAAATACTACGGCCACCAGGAATATAATTGTCTTCTTCCACAACACGTAATAACTCATGTAGAGTGAGGCCACTGTAATGAAGAAAAAATGTGTTGCATTTGCCCACTGTCCTTTTGAAGGTACACTCATATTTATGCATCACTTGTGCGCGTTCAAAATAATATAACCACAACTTTTGATAGCGTGCGGTTAAAATTACATATTTCGAATACGTATATCCTAAAATTTATAAATAATTACAATATACTAAAACATACTTACTCTATAAGTCTTATATTGCAAACATCAACCATTACAATTTTTTTATACACGTGGACTAAGATGTAAGAAGCTAACTAACCGGTGAAAGACACTATTTACATGGGAGACAACCACGAATTGGTGAAATAACCACTATTTTGAAATACTTAGCTTTTCAGGTTTTCAATGGTGTATTTTTGTATTAATGTGTTACACAGATCTAAACATTTCGATAACACTTACAGCTATCGTCCTCAGTAGTAATAAAATCTTTCAGTGTTGTTTCAGATGTCGGAACAAATTTATGAAATTTGAAAAACTGAAAACGTTGGTATAAGCCTGCTGTTAATATAACAGTTTGAAAAACGTATAAAACCAACTACAGAATACAATGTTAAAATAACTAGATCCTTAATAAATTAAAATCTTAAACAACTCAAAGATTTTATTACTACTAAGGACGATAACTGAAAGTCTTATCGAAACGTTTAGATTTGCGTAAAACATTAATACAGAAATACACCATTGAAAAGCCAAAGGAGTATTTTAAACATGTGTAATAATGGTGAAAGTTTCCCTTTTCACAAACCACTATTTTGATTCTCCAAACCCCCATAAGGGTAAAGATGTATATATGTACTTTGGGTCTAGGACATTCCTCCAAATTTTCAAAACGCCAAATATATATTACAGTAGTCTATAACGCCTACTACCATTTCGCCGACAGTGTGCATTCTGTCGAATTTCTTATATTGGACCATTACTAGTGTAACCAAAACGCTGTAAACTTTTTTCTTTTTTTCGTTTATTTGCTTATAGATATACTTTTTCTTATGTTCTTGTTCTTTTCCGCGGGACAGCTTAAGGGTCTTCTCCCTCTTCAGTCCTGGTCTGCTTCTTTCCTCTTCTTCTCGTGTGTTGAATTGGTTGGTTCCAATATTGTGCTGTTTTGTGTTAAATATATATATATATATATATATATATATATATATATATATATATATATATATATATATATATATATATATATATATATATATATATATATATATATATATATATATATATATATATATATATTGTTATGAATTATAGTGGTGTTGGTTTAGTGGTGTGTGTGTAGAGTGTTGTGGTTTGCGCGTTGGCCTTCTCCATTTGCTATGGTCGTCATCGGTGTTGCGGGTCGGACTTTTCCATTTCCATGTGACATTGGTCGTCATCGTTGTTGGGGTCAGATTTCGCCATTTCCATATGCCACTAGTAGTCATTATCGTTGTTGGTGTCGGACTTCGCCATTTGCATGTGCCATTTCCCATTTTCGCAGCTGTGGTCGTCATCACTTACAAACAAAGGGGGGGGTCACTTTATCTAAGTAGGTAGGGAGTGTCATCTAAGATCATGTCAAAGTCTTCTGGTAGGTCGTTTAGTAATTGTGTTGGTAGTGCTGGTAAGTGTTTAAATTTCTTCCTGGGTTTTCTCGGGTTGTATAGACTTTTTCTTGTGTAGTATGTAGTTTTGAGTATGTTTTTAGTTGCGTTTGTATTGCCGTGCACTCTGCGGTTTGTGAATTTTGTACTAAGTGTCTTGATTCTGTCGACGATAGGTTGTATGTCTGCTGTTTGTATAGTCAAGTCGTTGGGGAGTCTGTAGTCCAGTCCATGGATGGTTCTTAGTATTTTAAGTTTACAGGCACGATTGTAGGTTATTGGGTTTGAGGTAGGCGTACAATGGCGCACGGTAGTCGATTAGGGGCCTCATGTATGTTTTGTATGTATGTTGTAAGGTTTTGGGGTGGCAACCCCTGTCGCGTCCTCGTAGTGCTTTTAGTAAGTTTGCTCGGTTCCGTACTTTGTTCAGGTTATTTTGTAGGTCTTGGATCCAGTTAAGGGTATTCGTGAAGGTAAGTATATTATTTTGTCTTGTGGATGTAGTTGTATGTCCCTTAATTGTAGGTTGATGTTGTCTGATGTTTGACGAGGTTGTTTTGTTAGGTTGGTGTGTCGGAATAGTATCGTTTGGGTTTTGTTGGGGTTAATGGTAATTCTCCATTTGTTCTCCCAGTTGGAGAATTCTTGTAATTGTTGGGACAATAGTCTGTTCGCTGTTTCACTTTCCCATTGCGCCGAATTTTAATACTAGGAAATTACGTCGACAATGGTTCGAAACGCCGAAACTCAATAATGTAGGACTAAATTCCGTCACCAGTTTGTTTCTATAGACTGCAATTAGGTAAATCGATGGAGTTAAAAATCTAAAAGGAAAAGATGTGTGCGTTATGTAGGTGTATTTCATTATCTTATTTCAAATTAAATTCCTGGTATTGCCTAGTTACCTTTTCTTAACAGAATGCGTACGTATTTGTAATGCAACAATTAATGAAATGGAGGCTTAGTTTGTTATGTGTTTTTCCATTTTGTTATTTTGGCTAATCATACGTTATTTTATGGTTGTATATTTTTGGGGCAATACTGTTCAAAAAAATGAAAGAAATGAGATTTTTTAGGTATAGGATTGATTCTCAACAAGAGAAACACATTATAAATGGAGATGATAATTGTAGTCTCATATTATCTAATGACCTTCAATCTCCTAATGATGAGAACAATGAGGATTAATGCAAGATGACGCGGTTTTAGATGATGTTGATGGTAACGAGTGAGTAGGCACTCCCGTAGAGATCAAATTTAAACTTTGATAAAACCTCAGTGGGTATAAATACTTTCTTAAACAAAAATTCATTAGACGTTGTAAATAATTCTAGTGGTTACCGGAATGGAACGTTTGGGAGGATGTGGTCACTAATATCTGAGATTATTTAACAGATCTTGAGGTTGGCTCAACATCTATGGTGCTTCTGATAGATCCTGGTTAAAGCGTCTTATGGCAGATTTTTGAAACTGCTCAAAATCTACGCTCTTAAGAATGGTGAAATTGCCTCAGCTTTTAAGATCCTTTAGTAAAATATGGCCCCAACATATAAGGTTCTTTTGATAAATTTGTGTTCCAACACCTAAGGTCTTTCCTGACAGGGTAATTATTGAAATATTTCCATCACCTAAGGTGCTTTTGACATATTGTTGAAATCGTCCTAGCATCAAAAACCTTTTTAACAAAATCTTGTACCAATATCTAGAAATATGGAGATGATGCTGGCAGTATATTAAAACTGAAATCACTAAGCCCGAAGGAACTCACATTCTTATGTTTGCAGAGTATTTCTGTTGGACCGTTAAACCAAATCATCCAATAAACGCAACCGCCACAGTCACACACGCAAACAATCCAACGGCAAAAATAAACAAATTAAGGAAGGCATTTAACATGGAAGAAAGAAGCTAATCATACAGCAAACATGTAAGAAGTAGCAAACTGGCCAACACTCAAATACACAAATACGTTATTCAAATAGCCATGCGTTTGGAAATTTCCCTGTAATAAGTATGAGTCATTTTGATGGCATTACCCTAAGGTAGTATGAGCCATTAACATTTTTTTAAATACCTTTCAGCTATGGAACCATATTTTTATATACATTGTGCATTCTTTAAACGAAAAAAAAAACAGAATAAATTAAACTAAGAGCATATTTTATGCTACCAAAGTACGACAATGGTTAACAAAATGAAAGACAGCAGTAAAATTACAACAAAAACTAGTCACTGTATGTAAAAGGGGATAAATAATTTCTACGATCTCATTATTGCGAATTCTACCAGAAAAATGTTACGACTATTACAAGAATATCTTCTTTATTCCAAAATTTTGGGCGAATATCCTGTCAAAAGGACTTTGGATGTTCGGACATTTTGAAGCATCATCCCTACAAAACCACCATGTGTCTAAACGTTGGAGTAAGAGTTGATTAAAATTAAAATTTTGGTTTAATATCCTGTCAAAACGATCAAGAATCATCTCTCCAAGAATGGTCTTCGATATTAAGGCACAAATTTATCAAAATAATCTTAGAGGCTGGGACCATATCTTACCAAAGGTATCTTAGATGCTGAGGCAATTTCAAGAATCATCGAAATCGAAGGTGGTTGAAAATAGGGGTAAAAGCACCTTCGCGCCACAACATAACAGCTAAACGTCCCGGAAAATGGCCGCGTCGAAACGTCCCGAGCACACTCTCCGGGAGTATCTGTCCTGTCATCAACATCATCTAAAGCGCTTCATCTTGCAGTAATGCTCATTGTCTTCTTCATCAAAAGATTGAAAGTCATTGGATCTGAGACTATAATTATCATCTCTATCTGCAATAGTAGATGTCACTATCAGACTTCATCAGAGTTCATAGTGACTAGAATCAACATCGCCGTAAAGATTTAGAAGACGTTTCTCCTGTTTAGAATCCATCCTTTACCAAAAAGTAGCATTTCGTTCATATAATATTTTTAAAACAGCATTAACCCAATAACAAACAACCATTAAATAACGCATGATTCGCCAAAATAACAAAATACAAACATATACAAAAAACTGCCCATAGTAAGCCTCCTGTTAACAGACGGAACATAACTATACGATACCAGGGATTTAATTTGACGTACGTCAATGAAAAGTTCACCTACAAACCTCACAAATCTCAGTTTTTCCTTTCAGTAGCATGATTTTTAACCCGACCGACTTTCATAATTTACTTAACTGCAATCTAAAAAAAAATTCATGACGGCATCTAGTCCTACATTATTAAGCTTCGGTGTTTTGAATCTATAAAGTAATCGTGTCGTCGTTATGAGCATTTGTCGTTTTCGGCATTTGGCGTTTTGGCGATTTGGCGGTTTGGTCATTGTTGGCATAATGTTTCAATGTTTGATTAAGGATACCTTATTTACTACATGATTTCTATCAAACATGTTTGCTAAAAATCATGTAGTACTTTATTTTTGATTTTTATCAAACATATGTTTGATAAAAATCATGTAGTAAATAAAGTATCCTTAATCAAACATCTTAGTAATAATTCAATACGTTTCGATAACATTTTTAGAATTAGAACAATTTTGGAAGATTTTACTGCTACTGAGGACGATAATTATGTTATCGAAATGTATAGAATTATATAAATATAAACAGAAGTTGGTTTTCTTATAATTTAATTCAAAAAAATTATTTTATGGAAAATTCATATTCAAATTTCGTTATTCCATTGCAGACGTCCTTTACTTATTCCAGCGTAAACCGAGGTTGACTAAGACACTCACTCGGACTCGCAATCGAAATAATTGTTCCCATCGATTCGCAAAAATTCAGTTTGGGCAGTCAGTTGGTCGGTTACCAGATGGGCAGGTGCCCAACTATGCAGAAAAATGACAATTGTCAATATTCTTTAGAATTTCTTGATTTAATGATAAATTATCTGCTAGAAAATGTTGATGTCTATTCGATTGACCGATTACTTCTGTGACAGAGTGACATTTACTGAGTATCCTGGTTTGCACTTCATCGTCTTTTTTCGAAATACCACTGACCATCTTATTCAAAACATGTGGCGAAAAGGCGTAAATGGTAAATACGTGGATGTGATATGCCAGTAAAAGTACCTGCAAAAATTCTTTCCGAAGAAATCCAATCTATCACCTGCGTTGCAGATACTTACCCTGCTGATGGTTCTGAGATTTCAGCATTAGAACGGATACTGGAAATACTATGAACATTTGTAAATCATTTTATTGCATCCAACAAATATTTGACGTTTGTTACTGGAAGGTGTGACTTCATGATTTGCTGATATTCCAGGTCATACCTTCTATGATTTCAGTCATAAAGACGTTATGGTATTATTCCTAGGCGTCTTGCCTGCTTCCCGCAAAGACTTACGATGTATGCACCACAAATGTCTCGATAGAACTTGTAAAGTGGGAAAGAGATTTTTCTATATTGATGAGTAAGTCCTTAGTGGAACAAACCACGATTCCCCTTAAGGAAATACCATTCGCAATATGTAGTCTCATCCAGTCAATTTCTGGCGTTAAAACCCTGAAATAGACTCCTTTGTTCTCTCCCCTAACCTTCTTTAACACAAAATTATTCAAATCCGTTTAGAACATAACCTATGATAGGGAATTTTTAACAGTGGACGGCCAATTACCTACTTTCAGGACACGATACGCTATTAAGTCACATATACCGATCAGGTATGGCATAAAAATCTTTACCTGTTCCACATTCATAAACATTTATTTATCGAGCTAAACACAAACGCTACTAACTCTTAAAAATTCGTGTGATATGTGTGCGTGTGCGTGTGCGCGTGTGGGTGTGCGTGCGCGTATGTACGCAAGTGTGTGTGCGTGTGACTGCAATTAGTAACCCATTGTAGTGGTAATACTTTAATCCACGGCTTTGTAAATACAGTTAAATTGTAAATTCACATTTTAAGAAATCTAAAAATAGAACCGCAGTTTATTGACCTGGGACCGGAGATAAGGGTTCATTAACCTGGGCCCATGATATTTTCGGGGGAAATTATTTTAGTAATCCACCGAATATGAGAGTTTATTCACCTCAAAAATCTGCTGAGTGAAGCAAAACATTGAAAACCATGAAAACGGGTTGTAGGAGTCATTCTCATAAACTTCTAAATATCAATTGGTAGCTGATTATGTGAGTGCTCTGTATTAATTAATGTTTCCGTAATATAAAGAGAAGCATTGGGCACCGCCCAGATCATATTAAATTTCGTAGAAATATAGTAATAGAACCAGTTCGTTGACTTAGCAAACAAACAAAACCTAAAATTAATTGACCTCTTAAATCAGGAAGTTAGTCTATTGTTAAAATACTACCAAAACAGGAGGAGGGCTTTGGATGTGAGGGCTGCTTGACCTGTCTTATGGTGATCTCTAGGGTTCTTAGAATTATATAGTTTATTATAATAGTAGTAAGTAATGATGAAATTAGAGTCAGGTTAACTGGTTAAAACCTGTTATTGCTCAAGGTCGTAATTCCAGGAAAAATGTATCATTTATAGGATCTGCAACAATGAGTAACTCTTATTAACTTCCTAAAATGAAATTGTAACTGGTTTCACGTGCGCTATACATTGTTCAAGGTTCTCTAATATAAAGAGCAACATGTTAGTCATAAACTAAGACCTTTTGAAAACCCCTCATAAACGTGTGTGACCTTGAGGTATCTAAAAAATACCAAGTAATACATGTGGATGTAACTAATGCTAAGCGCGGTGAACGCATAATGATAAAAACAGATAATCTTGAACGGTTTTTGGTGATAGACATCAAAGTATGCGAAATAGTTGAGATCACAGCCACATCGCAAGGTGCAGTGTTTTCAATTTTGTCTATAAAGGAATTTTGCTGTTGCTCTCAGACGAGAATAAATGCACCTGGTCGACTCTGAGGCTGTTTGGGTGCGTTTGCGTCACGATTCTGCGGTAATGCACGACTGTGGACGAAACACGAATACACCACTGTAGCGTATTATGCGTTGTTATTTCACCGATTGAGCGAATAAATCAAGAAGAAACGTCCTCATGTGAAAAATAAAAAATCCTCTTCCATCAAGAAAAGGCACCAGTACACACCTGCGCGGTATCGACGGCTAAAATTATGGAAGCAAAGTTCAAATTATAACAACATCTATATTTATCGGATATGACACCCAGTGCCAGTGATTATGTTGAAAAATAAAAAAATTTACCCAAAATAATTTGTTTTTCTATCTCTTCTAAAGACCTAATGTATGACTTTCGTAGCTGCCTATAAATTATGACCACATGAAGATATCAATAAAAAGGATCAAAATCGTATATGAAGGTAGTGAGACCCACTACATATAGGTTATTGAACTCACCTGGGGAAGCCCTACCTCCAGCTGACCTGTGTACATTTACCAATGAAGCATCCTGACTTATAATTTATACTTTTTTGTGAAACGATTGAGTGGCAGTTGTTACCATTTATGTACCATGTACATAAGCGGGATGTATGCACGCAAGCTTGTTACAACGGCTCATTTATAAAGATCCTTTTTATGTGCCTAATAGCAAATAGTGACAACGTTAAAAAAGATATTGAATTCGTCGGGAATCGAACACAATCCGCTCATTTTAGCGAAATGTGTATTTGTTCGACTTCTAGGCCATTAATATATTTGGCTAATTTCATCTTATAAACACACCTTCGCCATAACAGAGTTGCATTTAGCGGAGGAAACAACTCCTGTTGCTAAAAAACAACCTTTCCCTAGCTAGGATACCAACCACAATTAAGTGAGGGTGCACTTATCCGAGATAAGAGTCCCATTTAGCTGAGCAGCAAAGCCTCATCTCAGCCAAGATATAAACTAAATCCATCTTTAGCGGAACCACACCCATCAGACAAAAGAACTTGTAACTGAGAAACACACTCTCATGTCAGCCAAGATATAAACTTAACCCATCTTTAGCGGAGTCACACCCATCTAACAAAAAACGTACAGCTGAGAAACACACCTTCACCTTAGCCAAGACATATACCAACCTTTTATTAGTCAGGGTGCGCTTATCGGAGACAAAACCTCCTTTAGCTGAGCAACACGTCCTTAGCCAAGACATAAACCAAATTTTTTTAAGTAAAAGTGCACCTATTTGAGATAAGGACACTTTCTACTTTAGCTCAGAATAGACGCTCACCCACATATTGGAGACACATATAAAATGAGACAATAATCTCCTCTACTTAACCTGAGACACATAAACTTAGTTCCTTGATGACAAAGAAAACATTTGTGGCATACAACTGTTATTAATAGTGTGTGTAAAGTGGATAGTACTAGTACTACGTTACTTTGGCATTTTGTGTTTTACCATCAAACATATGTGAAGTTGTTTAGAATGTTAGTCTCGAAAATTCATGAACTGTACGCCCTTGAATCAAACGCCAGAGATTTTTATAGATTTTAAAATAACGATTCAAGGTTTGCAATTGTCTAATGAATTAAAAAATAAAGAACTTGAAGTTAGAAGGTGGTTAAAATACACCTTTGGATTAATCTTTTTGAGTTCGGATGACGCGTTTCGCGTTTGATTGCCATCAATCAAGATTACACGTTAGTTTACGAATATGCGGATTATTTGCTGGAGACATAGAAGGAAACAGCACATTTGGGCTAACTCAAGCGCATCGCAGATTTGCACTACTAGTACTAGTGAATCTTTACATTCCCGTTTCAATGGATTATTTTACATAGCGCATCAATCTATGTACCGGGTGGCCAACTAATAGTGGATGCCGGCTATATCTCGGGAACTGTCAATCTGACAACATTGGAAAAAAATACTAATAGGTAAATCGGCCAAGACAAATCCCTGGAAATTAGTTTCAAGTTCCTGCGATGGCCGCTAGGGAGCGCCAACAAACCCCAAATTAGAAAATAGGATTTTCTCTTAAATCGGTCTTATCAAGATATGTCCAAAATACATTGTATTATAAACTATCTAACCCTAAAAACATTTTCTTTTTAGCGTTTTTCTCTATTTTGTTAAATGAGGGCAGGGGGAGAGGTAAATGTTCATTTGAAAAATATGCCATAACTTCTTTTTCGCTCAACCGAATTATAAAATGAGTCTCGTTTGATAGACGCTTCCCGGGTGCTTCTAATGAAATATTAACGTTGTCGGTTTAGTTTTTTTTCTAGTCGGGTGATGGCGTTTTGTGACAGAACCATCAATTTTTGCAATTTTCTTGGAAATTTTAAATGTAAGAGCATTATTATTTTTACTTCATAAAAAAGAGCGTGAAAAAATATAGAAATTAATGAAACCCGCCTGTCGTTATCTTCTTTCGTTACACAGATATGAAAAAAATAAATGTAAAAATATATTTTACAAGTAACAGAATTAGAGAGCAGGTTTAACTATCATTAATTATTAAAATTTATTAATTATTAAGCTATTAAAACAACATAAAATTTAATATAATTAATGTCCCCTGGGGGGCGTACCTTCAGATTAGAGCGGATAAAGAAGACCGATGCTATAGAAAAATGGTGTGCAACAGCCCTAATACTGACCCGTACTGTTTAATAAATCTCTCAAGCATAGACAGAATAGCAATCTAGCAAAAACAAGTAGGTCTTGAAATGCCAAAAATAACAGAAAACAATAGCCACTTTAAATATTGCTTTGCGTCAATATAATATTAGTTCCATTAAAGTTTTTCGTGTTTAACTAACGAACCGTTGATTTCCAAATGCCGTTAACCAATGAAATAACATCTGATATGCTTGCTGTATATTTCAACTGTTACTGCAAGAGTTTAAGTTGCGCGGAATTCAAAGAAAAACCAAAATCGAAGTCCGTCGGTCTCCGACAATCCATAAACAAAATCATGAAACAGGTCTTGGAAAAAAGTTTTTCGACATTTAAAACGTCAACAGAAAAACCAATATTTCTCAAAAAAGCAAATCTTCTAGGGCAGATATTATTACCTTCTAAGGTAATAAATAGACAATGAAAGTCTTAACATATTGATGAAACCCTTATCATTCTCAAAACCACAAATCTATGCATTAGAAGAGAATAATGCAACCTAGGTAAGTAATAATCATTTCTAAGCGAAGGCATCCGTCATAAACGTTAGTAGGCTGTGAAAACAAAATTGGAAGCAATACGTCAAAATATTACATAATTTTAGTTTCATGTTAGTGTCATTTAGTTGCTATTTTTGAAAGCTTGTTCTTGATTTTCCAAATAGCAGTGGTGTCATTTCGTGTTATTGTTCGAGTTTTTCGTGTTGCTTGAGTTTTTCTTGTAGTTGTTCTTGTTGCGTTGTCTTTTAGTGTTTTAGAGTTATTTGGCATGATAGGTATTTATTTTGAATGCATGAGAAATGCTACAGTTGTTGCAAGGGTATATGCGCAGAAATATCTTGACAGACGCCACCCCGAGTAAAAAATTCTTTCTTCAAGTTATCCATCGTTTGCAAACGAATGGAAACGTTCGTGTCCTCGTATACCGCACACAACACAGTGGACTCACCGAAGAGACCATGATTAAAGTTTTAGCTTATGTCCAGTTAAATCCTCACCTGAGTACTAGAAGTATTGCGCAGGACCTGAGAGTAACTCAAACTACCGTTCAAAGCATTCTTAAGGAACACAGGTAAGCGAGCATTCAATTTGGAACTTTCACTATAAACTTACAAAAGTTTACTTAATTCTTTTTATACAAAACCCAGTAATATCATGTTGAATCAGTGGTCACCATCTTGTTTCAGGTGGCACCCATATTAATTAGTCCTGCGCTAGGCATTGCCTGTTGCAGATTTTGACCGAAAACTAGACCATTACCACTGGCTTTTGGGTATTCTGGTAGAAGATCGGCAAGTATATTGTGGACAGATGGGGCCACCTTTGATAGCATGGATTCGAGAAGTGCAGCACCAAGGTCGTTGGTCTGTAAATGGTTGAGCAGTAATTATAGCAGGGCGAATTATCGGCCAATTCTTTTTTAATAACCAACTAAATGGTGACAATTATCTAGAGTTTTTAAGAGGGGAGTTACCGATCTTGTTAGAGGAAGTGCCCCATGAAATTCGATAACGAATGCTCTTCCAGCACGATGGCTGTCCAGCTCAATTTGAGGTAAATTTTCGGGAATTTTTAGATGCCAACTACCCTGGTTGATAGATAGGACGGGGAGGCATCTTTCCATGGTCTTCTAGATCACTAGATTTAGCATGCCTGGATTTTTATTTATGGGGTCGAGTAAATGATATCCCACTACACGGGATAACGTGATTGGACGAATAAGGGACTGTATGCAAACTATTTCAGTTACTGAACTAGAGAGTGCAGTTTTGTCTTCGCTGGAAAGGACGTTTAAGTGCACTAAAAGCAATGGACGGCAGTTTGAACAATTAGGGGGGCATTGATTAAATTTTGGTAATCAATTTAAATTCGCTTCCCAGGTATAATGTAGTATAGATATTGCATAGTCAACGGCCTAATATTTTTTTTATCGACATCTTCGGTTAGAAAACAGAAGTTGGCATTTTAAGACTTTTCTCCTCTATGTAAAAAGTTAGTTTTCCAGTGTTTACTATGGCAATATTTAAAATATATATCTTTACTTGCATTTCTTCTGAGAAAGTGTCCGTTTTATGATTGGCCATAACAGGTGCGCTCCCTAGCGGCCATCTTTCGAACTTGTTGAATTTGTTACATCTCAAGGAATTTTTTAAGATTTTACCACTTGCTAAGGACGAGAACTGTAGTTGTTATCGAAACATTTAAATTTGTATAAAATATAAATAAAAAAAATGCATCATTTAAACCCGAAAGCTTAATATGTGTAATAATAGAGAGAGCATACATTTTCATATACTTGAATTCATATTTCCCAATCTTATTTGTTTTACTCGTAGTAGATTTCATAGGGTTATGCTATTATACATGTATGCTTTATTAGATATCCACAACGAAGGCAGGATTTTCAGCGGAGTCCATCAACGCCTTCTTCGAACAGGATCGATGATGTCAGAATAGCGGCATGATAGGGTTGGAGACGAGTGCTTAGGGTTTACTGAAGCCGTAATTCACAAGATTGAAGAGAACTCGAATACGAGTACCCTTGCTATTGCCAGAGTAATAAACTGTAATAAAAAAGTCATTCGGAAGTTTTAAAAGAGCAATTGTTGTACCCTTATCATTTACAAAAGACTCAAGTACTGCATGCCGGGTACCAACCTCACCGAGTCACGTTCGGTAATCCGGTGGACACATGAAGCCACATTCCTCAGAGATGGTTTTCTCAACTTTAGAAACCAGCACAAATGGGCTGAATAAAATCCCCAGTCAATGATCCATCAAGGCGCTCAGTAGCGCTTTTCGGTAAACTTATGGGCTAGTCTATTAGACGAATACCTACTGGGCCCGCACATACTCCCAGCTAGGCTGAATGGGCAGTCGAATTTGGCATTCCTGCAGCATCAACCTCCAGAGTATTTGTTGTTCCTGTTAGAGCCTGTAACTTTCCCAAATCGGTAAGCAACACTTCATTGACTCAAGAAAGTTTAATTTTAACCCGTGTTTTGGAAACCAATTGACAATTAATAAGGTTATTCATTTCAATTTTTCCAGGTAGATTGAGAGAGGTGGATCAGTCCAATGGTCACCACGTTCTAGTGACCTGACGCCACTGGACTTCTACCTTTAAGGCCACATGAAGAGTCTGATCTATTACGGGACTGACATTGCAAGCGAACATGACCTGGTTGCCAGTATATAGTAGCTGCAGCGCGGGAGATCCAAGATAAACCTGAAGAAGGAGGTGGGCAGTTTGAGAACTTGCGGTGATTTTTGACAGATTTTTGTTAGTCAAAGGTATTAAACACGTAAGCATTGATAGTTTTGTTCATTACAATATTACAGATTAATTCGGCTACTGGAAATTGCACCTCAAAGACAAGTTGTCCATTGTTCAGTCGCTCATTTTCCCACTTTTGCTATTAATCCATAAAGTGATCAAGAAACAAACGCGACCAATGTTTTCAGCGCCTCAAGACATGCACTTTCTCATAAAGTTTAAACATTTTAATTTATTTTTATATTTCTTTGTTTAACTGTAACAAATTCCTTCCCCAAAATGTCACTAAGTTCGAGAAAAAAAATTCCTCTGCCACCTTGAATTCTCTATTGTGTCAGAAAGAAAAAAAAAACTGACACCACTGATATTAGCAATAAAAGTGTAATTAGTTTCCAGCTATCATGTACCGTTCCTGTAAAACCTAAAAAACTGACTTCGCAAAAGAACCTTTACCACACTGCAGCATTCAAACTAAGCGCTGCAGAAAAAAAATTATGTCAAAACATCTCCAATTGTTGTGCTCTACTCTCTGATTTCGGATGTGCCCGGAACACCTTGCAGTTATTTATTATATAAAATGGTAAATAGATGCTTTACCCGTGAGTAGAAAATGTTGATTCACGAGCGATGAATCAGTGAGTGAATTTATTTTAAAAGCGGGTAAAGCCTTTTTACCGTCGTGTGTAAGATTCTATTTTATTCTTGAGCAGAAATATTTAACAATGATTGATAAAAATGGAGTGGTTAGAAATTGGTTTGATCGCAGCCTTGTTTGATTTCACTGTTAAGTCATTTTTTGTTAAATATTTCCGCTCCAGAATAGAATATTACACACAACGATTTCGTAATACAGTAGAAGAGCCCAAAGAAGACCCCGAACGTCCGCCTGCCAAAAGCGCCCCCGACTCCAGCCACTGGAGGAGTACACCAACAGTCCAGCAGCGATCGACCCGACGAAGCAGAGCGCAGAAGACACCTGGGAGAAAATACCCCCGGTAATCCTTCGTCAGAGGGAGTAGTGGGTCGCTTTCTCCCACGAACTGGTGTTACAGGCGGAAACGATATTAAACTCGGACGTAATACACAACGAAAAGGCCGACAGCTCAGTGGGAAATAGGGGTCGTGGGGTTGTTGCAAATCTCAACAATTAGGGTAGCTCACGATACTTCAATAAGTCGCAATAGGGGTACGTCAGGCTTTAAGTAAAAAAATTCTCACTAGTGCTGGACGCCAGTCTGTTGTTATAAACCAAATTGGAGAGAACACCTGAACGCATGCAAGGTACAGCTAGTTATACATACAAATACTCACTTACCTTTACGCAACACAAAAACTCCAGGTCCTGGAACTGACTTATCTGTAAAGTATTCCAAATATCCGCATACCTCTCAATAACAAAGGCGCGTTATCGACTCAGCTGGTAGGTTATCCGCCTTATTTGACCTACTTCTACATTAAGTTCCAAGAACTTTTTTAAAACGGACGCACAAAACAAAGACTAAAGGCTTCGATAAATCTTGTATAAATAAATAATCGCGAGCAAAGAAACTAACTATCTATTAAAGCTTTGTATTATAAACTAACGTTTAAGGGAAGAATCCCCGAACAACAACAAAAGCAAGGAATATCATGAGAAACTTCCTCTTAATTCATTACGTTAAATGAAAAGATTTTTTAAAATCGTATCTAAAATTCATGAATTTGCCATTGGATATTTTACAATTAAAACAACACACACATTTTTAATCTTTAAGATTCCAAATAATCGACTATTTACAAATTCCTGCACACGAATGTAATATGACAATAGCTGAATCAAAACCTAGGTACTTTAGTAGCTGTTACACCTGGACTAGAATATCCATGTAAACAGATAACGTTAGGTTTTATCCAAAACTTACTTTAAATTTTATCTAAACTACTTTCTTAATCTAATTACGACTGTTCCACTTGCAGCGAGCTTTGCTGTTTTAAACGGCTACATGTGTGCGCTCGGGAATAATCAATCCGTGCATCTCCAACTAACCAAACTACGATATATCCAATTCGCTATAAAGCGTTAAAGTCTCCAAACATAAGGATAGCATTGGCTAAAACACTACCCCTTCTTCAAGGATTTACTAAATGTCACTGATGACCACCAACACAACACAATGCACGGAAGGCTGATCATTTTCAAAGATCCACGTATTAACTTTCTTCCCCGCTGTCCGTCTTAACACTCTCAAATCTCATTATCAAGAAACATCCTCCCCTTTCCTCCCACACAACATTACATGATCTTCTTGAGCGTAACCGCCCATTACCCAAAGCGAAAAATACAAGATATACGATTCTCCCGACGAGAACACGCTAATACCAAGAGTTATTTTCGCAACGAAGCATTGTCGACCAACCAAACTTTCCAAACTTTACAAGCCGCAGTATTAAGTGAAACGATCCGGTAAACTTTAAAAAGAATTGCAACACCCATTTAACCTTACGCACCTCAAGTTTACGTTATCAAAAACGCAAAAAAAAAACAACTATGTATCCACATCTTACATTTATAAAGACACGTTTCAATTAATTAACATGTAATTTACTCTTTTAAAATTACGATAACAAATTGAACAAGAATGAAGTCAATTACAATTCCTGATATGTGCTTTTTAATTTTAAATACGCTGTTCTAAATATCTTAACCGTTGAACAATTTTCACCACAATTTCTAATTTAAAATAACTTATTTCTTACAAAAAGCGTTTTAAATCTTCTGAAACCCAAAAAAAAAGTCTATTTTGCAATTACAAAACAATCACCTTTACCATAAATACCTTTATAAAATCTACAACAAAAGGTACAACGTCAATTTAATTTTTAAATATACAGGGTGTCTCAGAAACATGTTGCCAAACTTTAGGGGGTTATAAAAGCCGATGAATTAAGTACTTTTGCCTTATAAACGTATGTCCGGAAATGAGTCGTTAAGGCACTAGACGAAGAAGTGTTAAAAAATTGCAGAATGTTCGCATTTACGACTTTTTGTATTTTTTAATATTTATTAAATAAGAAAAACAATAAAACATTATATTAGTTATTCAAAATTGCGGCCATCGACTTGCTGACATGCGGTCGTACGTCGAACCATTGATTGGCGAACTCGATAAAGGATGTGCGGATCTTCCTGAACAACTTGACTCGCAGCCATTACCCTTCCAATCAATTCTTCTTCTGTAGTTACAGGTGTTTCATACACTAATGATTTGAGGTAACTCCAGAAGAAAAAATCGACAGGTGTCAGATCTGGGCTTCGGGCTGGCCAGTTAACAGGTCCACCTCGTCCAATCCACCTCTCAGGAAATTGTAAAGTTAGGTGGTCCCGCACGTTGCGAGTAAAATGCGCCGGAGCTCCGTTGTGCAGATACCACATTCTACGACGAATGTCCAATGGAACATTTTCAAGCAACTCAGGGAGAACTTCTTGTAGGAATGTTAGGTAGATTTGACCATTTAAACGTGGAGGTAGTAGGTACGGTCCAATAATATGATCTCCTACTATGCCAGCCCACACGTTAATAGAGAACTGATACTGGTTAGACTTCTGAAATGTTCCATGAGGATTTTGGTCGCTCCAAATGTGACTATTACGGCTATTGAAGTAACCTTCTCTAGTAAAGCAAGCTTCATCGCTAAATAGAATAACTGAGCAAAAATCGAACTGTCGAGCGCATTTTTCCAAATACCAGCGACAAAAGTTTACTCTTGGACCGTAATCCCGTTGGGTCAAACTGTGTACTTTTTGAAGATGATAAGGGTATAGCAATTGTTCATGAAGTACACGCCATACTGATGCCCTTGTATTTCCAGTTTGATTTGCTATTGCTCGCACACTAGTGGAGGGTTTTTCTTCCACTCGTCGCAATACTTCTTCTTCCATCTCCACCGAACGAGCCGTTCCTTGCTGACCCGTACCTCCATTTCGTTTAAAATTTCCTTTTTCTCTTAAACGAAGGTGTAATGAAACGAATAATCTGCGAGATGGATGGCGACGATTGGGAAACCGACCAGCGTAGATCCGTGCAGCTTCCCTGCTATTGCATCTTGCTTCTCCATAAATCAGATGCATATCTTTACGTAAATTATCACTTTAAAATAACAACTATTTGAAATTTACAAAATCAAACTGACATTCAAAACGTCATTCAAAATTTGAACAATTTTTGATAATTGAAGAAAAAGTTGTTTTGCTATGAAACATTTCAGTTTTGAGGAAATGGAAAAAGGAAATTTTAAACCAAATGTAGGTACAAGTCAGCAAAGAACGACTCGATCAGTGGAGATGGAAGAAAAAACAAAATTTAAAAAAGCTTATCAATAAAGCTTGTTTTACTAGAGACCGCAATACTCATATTTGGAGCAACCAAAATCGTGTCGATGGCCGCAATTTTGAACAACTAATATAATGTTTTATTGTTTTTCTTATTTAATAAATATTAAAAAATACAAAAAGTCGTAAATGCGAACATTCTGCAATTTTTTAACACTTCTTCGTCTAGTGCCTTAACGACTCATTTCCGGACATACGTTTATAAGGCAAAAGTACTTAATTCATCGTCCTTTATAACCCCCTAAAGTTTGGCAACATGTTTCTGAGACACCCTGTATAACCTTTTTTAACATCCCAAAATTCGATAAAACCGAAATAAAATATATCTAACGTACATCAATTGAAAATTTCAACTTGGTTACCAATAAGCACCCAAAGAATTTATACCCCGTTCACAGAACTGGCCATTGATATGACACAATTCATCCATGCGTGACACTGGACAGACAACGGAGAGCCAAGGCAATCAGAAAGGGAATTCGGATCCAGTCTGCCTCACTCCAGGGCTAAGACAGGCTGGTGAGGTATATGGATAGGTGTCGTAGTCCGTACCATACATGTCAAACTAAGACCGAGCGTTTAGTTTATGAGGTGATACGAAGCCTGCCCGTAGAACTTTACAAGACTGACGTTAGCTCAGAGCTAACCCTCCAAGGTATTAATGTTAACTCTGGTTTCAGGATAAAATAGTGAGTGCTGGTACACCTACCGAGCGAAGAGGACCACATGAAGATTCGAGAGGCGGAGTATGTCGCCCGCCTCTGTGTCACTGTAGAAGACTTGTGGCAAAAATCCGGAATTGGTCAGTGTCACCAGAGTGAGGGTTTCCGTTACGCACAGTGTTGCTGCAGGGCGACGGTACGCAGTGTAAATTGCGCCGGGGACCATCACTTCAGTCAATGCACGAAACCCCGAACAGACCGGGCAAAGTCCATTAACTGCGGCGAGGACTACCTCGCTAGCTACAGGGGATGTCCCGAAGTTCCCTCTACCTCCACAGTGGAAGAAGATGGAAGGACCGCAGCGACAGAAGAGGACAACGCCGACTGCGGTGCCTTCTTCAACCCGGACCGGCCTCAGTTACGCCCGAACGACGGTAGGCGTAGTTGAGAATGCGAAAATAACGAAAGCGGCCCCCGCCTTTGTCCATGCCCCACTTGCACAACCCGTCTTAGGTTTCGCGTCATATTGCTCTTCCTCGAAGGTCTCAATGTGGAAAACTCCCTACCTGTCATCCGCAAGGCGGTATCAGCACTCGCTCAGGCAAAAATTGCGATGGACGTGTTAGGAATGATCCTCACGCACGGTCAGGAGGTGGTTGCCCTTTTCGGGTAATCACACAAAGGTCTGACGCGAAAATTGGTGCCAAAGAATAAATATACAGTATCGACTTCACATGTTTTATCTAATGTTACCGTTTCTCCTACAGTGCGTAACAACTCATTTTGAGTTGTATTAAAATATACCGTAATTTAAGGTCTTTCGTTCATTCCGTTGTAAATATAAGAAAATTTTTATTAATTAATGATTTGTAAATATGTGATAGGCAACTCAATTTGCATTTCGGTGTAACTTAAGTTGCATATCTTTTTGGGGGTTTATAGTGCATAACTTCTTAAAGATTTATACTCCCACTCAAATTATTTTTTTGATCACTTTATTCGCGCATTACGTCATAGTGACTTAATTTTTTGCGCAAATCCTTTCGCGCACGACTACATCGTCTGATATTCTAGGTGTCCATTTTAGTACTTAATGAACCTTATGTTGAGTAGGAAGCTTTTTTGGGTTTTCCACCTAAATTTAGTAAAAGTGCCATTGATTTGATGGTAAGATATTTTAACGCATTATACTAAAAATTAAAACATTTGTTCTTTTCAGGCACTTTACTTTCCTTTCTTTTATTTTTACTTTGATTTACACTTTAATTACATTTTAAGTAGGAATTTAATTTTACTGTTGCGTACGCTTTCATTTTATGATTGCAATTTTTTATTGGAAATTTCAAGAGATGCTTTAAACGGATTATTCAATTTCAAGAAGATAAATTTATTAGAAGAAAAATTCCAGTTTGGGTGTGGTTGACAACATAAAAGCATTGTTATTGCAATATATTGCGCAATATTGACACGTCAACTTAGTTTGCCATTCTGCATTATTTTTTATAATACCAGGGGTTCTAAAAAAGATGTATTATATTTAGTAACAGGTATTTATATTTAATGATTATTAGTATACGACTAGAATTTTAAGATATATTTTAAATAACCCTAATTTAACTGTTACTAAACATAGTCTTAATATTTTTTATTTTTTACATTTTGATAAAATTTTTATTGTTAACAACCTCGGTTTAGTTATTCCGAGCATTATTAAAAATAACTTGGAGTCCGAGATAATTTTTATTAGTGTTACATTGCAATTTTTTTTTATATTGATGTTCAGTAGAAGTAATCAAGCAGAAATTGAGGTAATTTAGCAAATCAAATGAACCACCCTACTTTAATTTACCGACTGAGTCAAAGGAATTATTTGTGGTGAATGGTTTGTATCTCCAGTTAGTTTAACGATTTCATTTTTATATTACAACGATTACCAGTTTGACTACTACATTATAAGTGCTTAATGATTAGGAATATTAACCCGGCGACGTGCTGTAGTAACATAGTTATTACAGTATGACTCATGTTGCGATTAACTAACTCTTGTTTCTTCCTTTTACAGATAACTTGGGCATCAACAGGCACATCAGTTCCAACTGTAGCAACCCAGCTCCAACACCACGACTTATATTGCAGTTAACTAATACTTGTTTCTTTCTTTTACAGATACACTTAGGCATCACCAGGCACACCAGCACAGCACCCGACTACAGGACAAATTCATTAACATCTAACCAACCAACAAGAACCCAAAACAATCGCAACAACATCGTCACCCACAACCACTAGAAGAGGAACAGCAATGATGTGGACTGGCACAATGCAACACCTGCTATCCACAGTACTCATCCAAGTGTTGAAGGATAAGATCCCCAAGCTGAACACGACAACACCTACACCTGTTATATATATATATATATATATATATATATATATATATTAGATTATGGCCTGTTACATATATTTGTTGTTATTGTAAAAAAATTCTATCAATATACGTTTAAAAAATACGTATTTGTATTATAGATATAATTCGACAATTTGTTTCATAATATGATATTCAATAAACAAAATAATCATTGACGCTTAAAATTTAGATACCTAGTATATTTTAAATAATACGAAAACTCACGCAGAACGAAACGTGAAGAATAAAGTAATTTTTTACAAACAAAGTTAAATATAGTCATTATTCAAACGAATAAAAATTAAATGGAAGCATAAAAGCAAAAGTCTGACTTTGAAATACGGATTACATAATTAAATAATTGTAAATTGTGTTTAATTTGTTAACTTTGATAATGAAATTAAATCTCCAGAGACAAAAATCAAAGTAAAATGTATGTTTAGAGAAGATAATAAAACATCAAAGTAAGATGTTGAGAAATACAGAATTGTAATAAAGCAGTTAAAATGCGTTCTCTTTGTATGTTTTTACATTTTAACCATTATTATTAATCATAATACATTTTTTAGTAGCATTTTTAAAAATGCTTAATAGAATTTTTGCCAGAAAGAATACTAGAATACATTTTCACAAAATCAAGTTACTAATGAAATGTGCCCTCGCCAGTATTTGATTTAAAACATTATGTATGTACAAAGGAAAGATTAAAAAATTTGATTAAAGCTGTAATTAATGCTTTAAAATTAATTTGTGAAATAAATATACTGAAATACTTTATATTTATGAATTAATTTGATTCTTGCACTGACGTTGTTAATTTTGTAAAATAAAAGAGAATTTGTTAATTTAGTTGCCCATTAGGTAAAAGACAGTAAATTACTCATATGTTACTTTAAAAATTGCTATTCAACTTTGGCATTAGGATCACTGTCTTCCTAAATAAATAGATATAGGGCCAGATGCACCAGGCCAAATTTGCACCTCAACAAAAATAATGGCTCATTTGGTTCAAACGTTCTGGCTCATTAGTCATTAATCAAGTTGTTGTATATAGGACCAAATGCGAGAACATTTCGCCTTCCAAGTTTAAGTCTTGCCTATCGTAGACTTAGTCGATTTATTCTGCTTTCTTCTTTAAAAAAACATTTTAATTTTTTTTGATTTTTGATTTTTCTGTTTTTTACAATCTACTCTAATATAGTGTAAGAGTATTAAGTAAACGTGATGGCTCTGGTGATAAGTGGGAGTCCTCAACCAGCAATGATAACTGATGGGTTTAATGGAAAATTGGGATAGTATTCTTCATTGTTTAAGATCAATTAGCCAGTGTTTACTCAGCTTTCGAGTTGGTAATGGATCCAAGAGTTGTTGGATTAGGTTGTTTCTATGGTCTGGTAGCTTATTAAATTAAGATGACGATGACTTCCTTATTACGTCCACCAGAAAGGGCTGTGAAAGTTATTGTGTAGAATGCGATTGCTGACGTACCAAAGTGCGTTTACGAGGCCTCTCAGAATTTTTGACTGGTTACGTTGAATGATGTTTATTCTGCTTTTTCGGCGCATCCCTAAAGCTGGATTGCATAAGTCCAGATGGTCGTCAAGGTTGATTTATATAATAGCACTTTATTTTCACAGTTTATATTTTGGGCTCAAGGAACCAATACATTTGCTTGTATTTGAGGTCTAGCTGTGTCCTTTTTGATTTGAGGTGAGGATACCAGGTTAGCTGCCTGTCGAGGTGAAATCCCAATATGACCGCCAGTTGGGTGCCTCTGGTTTGCCTGGATTAAGCACCATATGGACCTGAGCGTGTTTTCATTGTATAGGAAAGTATGACAGACTGAGTATTCGGTTAAAGAGTGTGGTTAAGAAGACAATTGCTTTTCTTTGGAGATGCTTTAGTACTTTTGCAGTTATTAAAATAATGCCCTGGAACTTTTTCGCTTTTTAGTGTTTTAATGACTTACTAGGGTGGGAGTAAAAGGTCTAACATGTGGTGACAGTTGACACGGAATGTCTAGAAAGTTAACAAGTTGGTCAGTGTTTATTACAGGATCGACTTCAAAGGGCGTAAATACATCTTCCAAGTAGTCCGAGAATTCGTCAGCTTTTGCTTTATCTGATCGTGCTCATGTGACGCCTGTTTTTTTGTATCGGTGGGACATTTAAGTTTTTTTGTGGCTCGCCAAATTGACCGGTCTTCTTTACTTAGTTTTGTAATATATTCTTCAAAACAGGTGTTTTTCCAAGTCTTCTGGTTAATCTGTTGTATATACGTTTGTCTTCTGGATTGCGTGACTGATTCCACCTTGCTCTGGCCTGTCTTTTCTCAGCAATCAATTCTCTGATTTGAAGTGACACATTGTTAGTTTTTCTATGTATTACATTTGATTTTGGGGTAGAGAACCATGTTGCTTTTTGTATAAGTTCAGTGAGGCATTGAACCTTTTAACTAGTTCACCGGTTTCCTTGATGCGGTGTTTTAAGTTGATATTTTCTTGTATATAACATTGAAATTGTTCCCAGTGTGTCGATTGAGTGGCCAGGATAGGATTTAACGGTTTGTGTAATACTTCAGTACCAAGGGTTATTATAACACGAGAGTGGTCAGAGGCAAGGTTAGACTTATCTTCGACAAGAAAATAATTTTGCGGAGATGCATGCAACTACGAAGGGATCTATCAGGTCGGGGATTTTTTGGGTATCAGTTTACCAGTTGAAAGGTGTATATAGTTGTCATTAATTGTTCTGAGCAGGTTACGACCTTTGGCAGTGGTTAATTGGGACCCCCAGTGCGTATGCTTTGCGTTCCAGCTGCCGCCAGTAATAAACCTATGGCCCAGGGTCTAAAAGAAAGCTTTCAGTCGTTTAGTGTTTAATCGTTATTGTATGTCATGGGGAGGGGGGGGGGGGAGGATAGATGACTGATACTGTAAGTGATCCAGGTGGACCAGTGATTTTCACATTTTTAGCCTGAATGTGTGTTGTTTGGTATTTGGGTAGCTCGAAATGGATGATGCTGTTGCGAATAATAATTGCAGAGCCGCCATGCGCAGTTCCATCAGGATGGGGTGTGCTATATACCTTGTAGTTAGGAATGCGAATTTTTGTTCTGTCTGTAAAATGATATTCTGAAATAAGCATGTCAATTTTTTGGAGCTGAAGAAATGTTATTAGTTCTAGTTTATGGTGAACTAGACCATTTGCGTTCCATGTAGCAATTCTTGTGTACTTAGCATTGTTAATGTTTATTGACGATGATTGTTAGCAGATTTAGTATCATATTGCTCTGTTGCATCATCTGGGCAAACATACCTTTGAATTCTAGTAAGAAAGTGGTTGGCTTATCATGGTGTATGGATAATTTCCAGTGTTGATTCGCGATACACCGGCTGTAGCTTGCGCGTATGATATGTGCTGGGTATTTGTTGGTCTGTTTTACAGATGTGGATTATTGATATGTAGAAAATCAGTGGGTTTGGGAGAGGGGGATAATTTGTAGATGCATGTTATTAGTATTACGTCGAAATGTATTGCTTAATTTACTTCGTCGGTTCAGTAGATCTTGATAAACCTTGCAAACCTTATAGTTGGCAGGGCGGTAACTGCCACAAATGGCACATTTTGCTGGCACTTGTTTTGACTTACATATAAGTGTGTTATGTGGCCCTTTGGTACAACATGCCTTACAGTCGCCATAATTCTGACATCTTGTACACTGTATTGTTCCGTTCTTCTTTCTCGGTGGCTCCACAGTCATTATTGTTCCACAAATGACTTTAAGTTCAAATATTTTGTGATTACTCTCACAGGGTTCGAGGCCTACGAAGAACAGCGCGAGGGGTTCTTTACTTATTCTATGTCTTATGTTTAATATGTTACACACTTCTTGGTCAGCTCTGTTGAGTTCCGTTTTTATATCCTCAACTGGAATTGAATGATGCAGGTATCTTATGACGATTCTGTAAGCTCTGTCCTGTTTTAGCTGGTATGTGTAATGGATTATATTTTCATCTTTTAGTGTGTGTAATTAATTTTCTATATGTGTAAACAGTGTTAGCATTAATTTTAACTGTGTTATTCAATAGGGCCCTGCTATAATATGTTTCGTCGTCAACGACCTTCGCAAGGTTTTCTGCCATGCCTTTAAAATTGGTTACGCCATAAATGAATATTGGCGGTGGTTTTGTCTCCCTGGCTTACTCATTAGTTGGGTTAGTTGTGTCGTTTTCGTTCATATCTTCGGCGTTGTTAGATAAAGTTGCAAATCTGTTCTGTGTACTTGCATATATCTGATTTAGATTTTTGATGGATCGAGTTTTTCACTTCTTAACTACTTGCTATTCGTGTATATTATTCTGAGTTTCGTATTCATTATGACTTGGAGGTGTGGTGGTTGCATGTAAAGGGTTTTAGTTAAATATAGGTATGAATTCTAGAGCATTTGGAAATACAGTTGTTGATTGTAAATTATTTAAGTTAGAAGTGAATGGAACTTGTTGATATTGATAAGGAGGCTGATAAATAGTGTAGTTCGGTGCCTGATTAACGGGGATTCCGAATGCTACATTCAATGTTGATTGCGTGAAATTCATTTCGCGCCACTATATAGGATAATAATTGTTGACAAATCACCGGTAAATTCCAGGATTAGTTGGGTCGAGATGTGAGCTGCCGGCTCGTGTAGTTGATACTTAAACTTTTAGCACAGAACGGTGACAAGGACGTCTTTACTCTTTAATAGCCAAATGTGAACTACATTTTAATTTATAACGTAAAAAAGATAAAGTTCGAATACGTTACGTGCAACTAAGCACAATATTAACTGTTATCACTTTTTATTCAATTCAGAATGGGCATTGATAGATATGGTAACAAACTTTCAAATAAAAACTGATAAAGGATTTAAATTATAATCTATATAAAAGCTAAAACTTGAGATGGTGGGTTGAACTTTTTAATTAATGTCACGATTAGCAAATTCCTAGTATACAACTAGCGTAAGCTCGTTACGACACACCTTGTATTACTGAAATACTTAATTGTGGTATTTTCTTAAAACATTATAAGAGGTATTTAAACAAAAAACTATTAAGTGGTTACCCACTGTCACCGTTTCCCGTTTCTAGTGGATATTCCACTACAAGAAAGAGAAAGCTTCATAATATATAGTTGCATATTTCAAAACAACTTTTAAATGCTTTTAAACAGATGAAGAGGAAATCACTTGCATAAACTTAGTTTATTCGTCATTTAGATAGCGTCGCGACTATGGAGAATTCAAATATGGACGTTACGGACACAAGAAAAGGGAAGCCATTGGCCATATTGAATGGTTTCCAGTATTGAGCCAAAAGGAAAGACATTTTTGTTTCTTGGTTGTGTACGAAGGAAATGACTGAAAAATATAGAGGCACTTTGGTGACTGAAGCAACATCTGTCTTACGAGTCACAGAACACACGTGTAAACTGAAATGAATAAAATCTTTGGTTACACTTTTATTTTGTTTTTGTTATCCTGAATTGAGTATTATTTTATTTTTATTTAGTATTGAATTCATATAAAACGAAGTTTGTGTTTATTTTGTTTGGTGCTGTGTAGGAACGGCCTAAGAATTTTTCTACCTAGAAGCGATTAATTAAAAGGGTGGAGAAGAAGCGGTTGCGAATGGAGTTGTTCATTTCTAGTAGGAGTGAAGTGGAAGATTCCACTCTGAACTCCCATTGATGACGTAATAACTCCTTTTTTTGGAGTGATGTGAGTGTGTGGCGGGCGTGTATAGTTTTTTTTTGTTGATTGAGAACTTCATAGCAAAGATGTCATAGCGTTAGTTTAGTTTTGTTTTGTCTCACACCGCATCTCTCAATGTTTCAGTTTAGTTGGTTTTGCTATAGTTGTGTTTTAGTTTTTGAGTCATTATAGTTATCTACAGTGTTGGGTAGGATCTAGATCAAAGTGATCTAGATCCACTAAACGTATCTATGATCTGGATCTAGATACTTTGCTCTGCTAGGATCTAGTATCTGGATCTAGATCACATTTTAACAGATCTTTAGTACTTGAATCCAAAGATCCATTAGAATATTTTAAAATGTATTTTAAGGGTATTTTGTGAAATTTTTAAGTGGCTTGAGGCAACAGAGCTTTATATTTAAAAAATACATTATGCTCCGTTACGACCGTTACATCCGTACCCCACAGAGATACCTACACATTTACACAATTACCTACTGCCTGAGGCATGTTAAATTCCGAAATAACCAATAATAGAACTATTCATTTCCTTTGTTAATATTTCCGTCGGTTGTTTTTGTTTCCCAAAGCTACATAGGCAGGTAATGACAGCTAAGTGCTAATCTAATGACTTAACGAGTAATGACAATGGGGTCATCCATCCATTAAAGTAGGTACTTAAGTTAAGTGGAACTGGAATTCCCTGTTGCTAATTTAATCGAACAAAAGGAGGTATAGAAAAACAACAATCTTGTCTTCAGTTCTTAAGAATACGACTTTAAGTAAAGCACATTTGTTAATTGTTAGTTAGATCAACAATGAGTGACGAAGCTGAACTAATGGAAGTTCCGCCAATCTTAAGCGGTAAATTTTATAAAATTTTATCAAAATGTGACAACAAGATAGTGACCCAGTGTCTAAATTGTCCCGCACAAATACAAGGTCATGTGACTTCAACAGAAAATTTTATTCGGCATGTGAAGGTATGTATTAATATAGTTTTTGGCAGAATTTTAGTATCATTTATTGGATTCTTACGAAATACATCATCTGATATATCAAAACGTGATTTGTAGACTTAATTTTTCTTATTAAATTCTATATGAATTACGTAAGGTATTTTTTGTTGCAAAATACTTAGTTTGTCGTGTATAAAAGAACGTTTACAAAAGGTTGAGATTTATTTCTTAAAGTCCTTAATGCATCAAAAAACTTTTTTAAATGTTTATGATACCTGTATTCATAAAAAGATGGGATTCAGTCGCTTTCAAAATTGGTGTTATCTAAATTTTGACTGAAACTTGAAGTGACTTCAATCTGAATTTTATAAATTAACATACACTTTCTCCTTTTTTTCTAGAGAAAGCATCCAGTAACATTTAGCAAATTCGATGCAGAAAAGACAAAAAAAAGTAAAACCGAAATTTTATCAATGAAGAATTTCAACAAGACTAACATTTTTCAACGATCTACCAGTTCTACCACAAAGAACTCGGTTAACAAACTCGTCTTAGATTACATAATTGAAGAGATGAGGCCTATTTGTACAGTCGAAAAACCCGCATTTATTAGGTTAGTAGAAGGACTTTCTGGCAAAAAACCTTGTGACCGAAAAACGCTCAAGAGTAAATTAGAAGAAGAGAAATCAGCAGTTATTGGTGCTGTAATAGAAGAATTAAATAAAACCAAATACGTCTGTACAACTGCAGATGTTTGGAGCACCAATAACAAAAGTTATCTTGGTATGACTGCACACTTTATCGATAGTAATAGCTTCCAACGTAAATCTTTTGCATTAAGCTGTAGGCGATTTAAATTTGCACACACATTTGACAGAATTGCGGAATTAATAAGTGAAATTCATAACGAATACAAATTTAATCTCGGTAAAATTTCAGGAACGGTAACAGATAACGCAAGCAACATTAATAAAGCTTTTAACGCATTTACTGCTTCTACATGTAATAAGAGCAGCGATAGCGAATTAACAGAGTTGCAAAATCAAAATGATGTAGATGTTGAATCATTACCTGCTTTTGATACTGACAGTACTTACGTGCTTTTGCCCGAACATTTTAAGTGTTGTTAGCATACACTCAGCCTTGTAATTACGATAGATGCAGCTAAAGCATTTGAAAACATAAGGTATAAAAAAATGTACGATACTGTTTTTGGGAAAGCTTATTCTTTATGGAATTTAGTGAGTAGGTCAACTAAGGCGTCGGATCAGTTAGAAAATGTTTGCGGTGTCAAATTGAAAGTTCCTTGTCCTACTCGTTGGAATTCCATGTATGACGCATGTGTTAAACTAATTAATATTGAAGCAAAATTAAGTGATGTTTGTAAGTTATTAAAATTAGACGTGTTCCAACTGTCAGATTTTGTGTTTTTAAACGAATATATTTCTGTTACAAAACCTATAGCCGTTGCAATAGATATTTTACAAGATCAAAAAACTTGACAGTTAGGTACTGTTTTGCCAACACTTTTCAAAATTAAAGTTAGCTTAGAAGCAATGACAAAACTGACATTTTGTTCTAAATTAAGAGAATGTTTATTGAACGGCTTTACAAGACGTTTCTCTAATATAATGGATATTAAAAATTCTAGTAGGCGACCATACCTGTTATCCACAATTTCTACCCCAAAATTTAAATTGTGGTGGTTAAAAATTACCCCCTTTAAAAATGAAACAGCATTCTGTCAAACGCAATTATTGTGTGAACTTAACAATTCCGGATTTCAAGAAAATCTTAATAATTCAGAATCAGAAATTCAGTTCACACTTACTGAAAAAAAATCCTCTGCCACGGACGAATTCTTTGATTTTTTAAAAATAAATACTCAATCGCAAACAACATTTGATTCAGAATGCACAAATTATTTTAAAGACACAAGCACTAACTATGAGCAATTAAATATGTACCCTGCTATAAAAGAAATCTTTTAAAATATAATTCTATACTTCCTTCATCTGCCCCCGTTGAAAGGATATTTAGTATGGGTGGACTAATTTTAACTCCTCGTAGGAATAGATTAGGTGATGATATATTTGAGATGCTATTAATTTTAAAACAAAATAAAATAAAATTAGATAATAAAATGTAATTATGTAATGTATACTTATAATAATTTAGATAAATGTCCTTATCCTTATAATTGTATAACAACTATGTGTTAAGTTAAATTAACAATTAACATTGCAACTTGCAAGTGTAAATGTGTACCTAATACTAATTTTGTAATTTGTAGTGCGTTAAATAATTAATGTCAGTTTTCAATAAAAACCTATAAAAATTATATTTGTATATTATTTTTCTTAATAATTTAACCTTCCGGACTAATATTTGTATTACATGAAAAATGATCATGGGAATGGGAGTGCTTCTCATCAGTAGCAATACTAGCAATTAAAGATAATATTAATAATTAGAAAAATCTCGAAACAATTTTAGGAATGTCGGATCTTTATAAAAGATCTAGATCCCATTTCAAGGATTTTTGATCTTTATCTAGATCCATTTTTACGTACGGATCTTGGATCTTTATCTAGATCAGTTTTTAAAAATGTGTTTGGATCTGTATCTAGATCCTAAATAAATGGATCTTACCCAACACTGGTTATCTAGTATTGTATTTATCCACTTACACATGTTGGAGATAGATTAATTAGATTAGTTCTTCTCTTAGACTAGGTTAAATCATTTAGAAATCCTGGTTGAGAAAGATCATATTTTACCGATCTTTGACTTTTGAATTAATGAATTGAGTACTTAGAGATTTATAACTTATGTTACTGGATTTGAAGTTATTTGTTTTATTTTTGGTTGAATTATTTATCTATTTTTATTTTGGTATGAATGAATTCGGAACCAAGATGCGGGCGCTGGGTTGGAAATAGTCACGTAGGACGCAACTTCTATACCACTCAGTGTCATTGGGCATTGTCCCTCGCGTTGAATGAATGTGTCCTGGGCAGTGGTTGGTGTAGGTGATACCTCACCAATCATGGAGCGGAAACTCGAAAAATTATAGCTGTATACCACTTTTGCAGTCCCAAGGATATGTGAGCGACTGCCCACATGGCATTATATCTCTTAACGGATAGGCCATGTCAGAGTGGGATGCTGCCTACCTTGCTTCAAGTTCGAGGCCCTATAGCTCTCGGCTGTGTCGTAGTGGCGGTGTTGCGGCACAGTAATGTTTGTGTAATTATCATTGGCCTGGTGATATTGAGTAGAGCTCATTCATTCCCCACCACACAAATAAATTCAGCACCTATGTTTTTGACTCAAAAATGTAAAATGATATGAACTAGTAAACATTACTCGTACATAAACATGAATCTTATAACAGAAATTCATAGACTTAATAATGAAGCTACGCCACTGGAAGGGGCTGAAAATAAATTGTTAACGTATTAACATATTTTGTTTAATTATAGTATAAATAATATATTTATGTTCAGAATAAGTTTATGGATTAAAACTATGAAATAATTTCAAGCGCGGCAATGGTGACGAACCGCCGTTGCTTAAATCATGATCTAAGTAGTTGGAAGATTAACGGAGGTACCACTTGTCAAAATTAATACTGAAGTTAATGAAAATTGCCTTAGAATCAAATAATTTAAACAGCGTTTGAAAGGCTGTGTTTTATTTAATAAAAACTAAATAAATTTTACTCATAACTTCTGCGACTGTTTCATTCTTGCCAAAATATGGTCAATGGAGACTACTTTGTAGGGCACATTCAGAAAATTTAATACAAAACTAATTAAGAATTAATATTCTAATCGATTTTGATCTGGCAAAAAATCTAGATCCGTGCAAATAGTAAATGTGGCAGTGCATTCAAGTTAAACAAGTGAATGTTTAACAAAAATTGTGCTAAACTCATTGTTATTTAACGGAACCAATAAATATAATATTGTATAAATATTATTCATACATAATTTGTTTAAATTATAATTAAGTCTAGAACATAAATTAAAAATAATATAAATATTGAACAATTTATCTAAATGAATAGTGAATTCAGATAGATTCCAAATTAAATAGTAGAACAGACATTCACATGAATTCTTCCCATTACATGTGTAACCGAAAACAGATGGTTAATCGTTCCTGTTTTAGGAGTTGTGTCCATTAATTACTGAAAAGGAAACAGTTTGATTAAATAAAGAAACGAAAATACTTAGCTGTTGGGTTTAAGTGGTGTATCTTTTATCCTCGTCCACGTCCGCGTCCGCGACCGCGTCCTGGTTCGCGTTCACGTTCTCGTTGACATTCACGTTCACGTTCACGTGGTACACTTTAAACAATTCTAAAAGATAACTGTAATTGTTATCGGAACGTATAGACTTATATGAATATAAATGTAAAAATACCCCATTTGAACCTAAGTATTTTAATTATGTATAACAGTTTACTTTTTGATAATTCAAGCAATCAATCAAAGTTCAAGGAAGTCGGAACATTACCATACAGCATTTTGTTTGGAATATGTTATTACTGGTAGTGACGTAGTGTGTTCTGGAAGAGAAACCTAACGTTGGATTATTTTTGTCAATTAAGTAAGAGATTTTCAGTTTCCTTATCTATTCTTGAGACAAGACAATGCTGGCGTGCAGATATAATTTAAATGTTTAGTATTCATTATTGATATGCTTCATGGAGTAGATCACTGCTGTGAGTGTCAGAGCTCGACCATCAAATTTGTATGTAAATAATTTAATCAACTGGATTGCAGGGCGGATAGGTCCTATATAAGCAATTACAATGTATGTGTTTATCACTTCATCTAAGAAACTTGTTACATTTATACTTAAAGCTTCATTTGAAATTAGATCCTTGAGTTCTTTTATTCCGTTTAGTATAAATTAAAGTAGACAGCACCATAATGCTTGGTTGAGAGAAACCTAGTCTAACTTGGTAATGGTGATAAGATATCCAGATATACTTAAATTGATTGTAACATACATGTTCACTATTGACAGTTAATATATTAGAAATTAAGTTTTCTTCAGTTATTATATCTTAAAGTGATCAAATGGTATCTTTTGTCATTATACCTTAAGCAGGAAATTCGTTTGGCACGCTAGTTATACATGTATTATTAATACAAATTGATTCAGTTATTTTAATTAATTCAAATTTGTATCAATATTTAAGATTATAATTCAAAGATCGATTTAATATACATTAGAAAAATTCAACAGAAGTTTATATGAACCGATAGGTTTGAGTGACCTTATAGTATTACATCGGATGATTTTAGAAACAAAAGAGATTTATTACATTTACAGTTAGCATATTATTGATAAATTCAGCGTTCATAATAATATTAAATACTAATAACCTCTAGCTATTGGATTTATATTTAAACTGGTTTAAATAAAGTGAGATTGAGATAACTTAATTCAAAGTTTAAATTAAAGGCATCTTACCTAAGGTGGACAGGATTGATTTCCATTAGAAATTGCATATAATCTTATCAATAACTGGTATTGGTAATAACTAATAAGTTTTGGTCTCCCTAAAACAAAAATTCATATTTTCAATTTTTTTTGTTGGTTTCCAAAATTTAAACAATACGTTATATTATTGTAAGTTTCTGTTATTTAGAATTTACATCAGTTCTACATACATAAAGACAAAATTTACATCTATTGGGGCTTGAACCTTGATGGCGTAGTTGGTTAGCGCGGTACTCTAGCAAAGTACAGCTCGTAGGATCAAATCCTACTCGAGGTAAACTTTTTATTTATGTATTTAATAAAATTAATAATAATTTTTAAATACGTTATATATTTATTAACAAAATGAAGTAACTGTCTTAACTTCTTCTTTTCTTAACTACTTAACTTTTTAAACGAAGATTAAGAAGGTAGCATTACCAATTGACACCGAATGTGGATCGTGTTTCATTACAATTTAGCGACCAACCCGTAAAACTCAAATTGCCTTTGAAGCATTGCAAATTTGTCTCCCAACGTGTCGGCATTTCATTACAAAACCCGACGTTGCTGTCGGCGAAGTTAGAAAGTGCATCCTGAACGCTCAGAAGAGAGCCAGGGAAGACGATGATTTTTCGCCAATGTCTTAGATTTATAAGAAATAGGTAAACGGTTTATTCATTCGAGGCTTTTCTGCATTTTCCTCGATAAAATCAACGTTAAATAGAATACGGAACAACGCACGAGACGTGATACAACACCCTGCAACTGCTCAGAATGTTCATAGTCTAGACGGTATACTAAAGATGGGAGATGGGTCAATCTTTCCTTTCGCCGATGATACGGAAGAACAAAAGTCCTTATTTTTGCAAGTCAAAATGGTAAAGAGGTACTATCGAAAGGACAGCCTTTTTTAATAGACGGAACGTTTAAAAACTGCAGTAAGCAGTTTTACCAGATTGATATTATTCATGTGGATCTTGGTAGTACTTCTGGGGAAACCAACACAATTCAAGCTACACACGTTTTGCTTTCAAATAAAACACAGGATACATACACAAGAATATTTTCCAGATTTGAAGCCTCATGGAACCCAAACGTTGTGAACATTGATTTCAAACAGGCTTCCACCTCCGCCTTGAAGCTTGCTTTTCCTGACGTTGAAATTTATGGCTTCAATTCATTACAATCAAGCATTGTGATGAAAAGTGCAAAATATGGGACTTGCAACAGAATACGCAGAAAATAACGACATACGGTTACACATACGTATGTGTCTGCTGCATTGGTATATTTACCATTAAATTATATTGTCCATAATGGAAAAGGTCCCAGTAATTGGCAGCGTTTTAGGTTATTTCCTAGATCGCTGGTTGGAAAATAATAGTCAAAGAGGTGTTAAACTGCCACGATCATGGACATAGAACTAGTAATGCCATTGAAGGATAGAACAGCAGGTTGTAACCAAATACAAATATTTTTGAACTCGTAAAGATTTTGAAGAAAGAAGCAGAATATATGGACTATGTTTAAGACTGGCAATACTTAAATTTGAAAGGCAAAAGAAGGAAAAAGAAGTACGTAAGATTGAACGAAAGAATAGAGAAGACGCTTACGAAATTTGAACATACGCCGATTTAAGAAACTATTTGTGAACTTCATCCTATGTAAAAAACTTGATTAACTATGTACTGTGTCCAAGATAAGGATTCTCACTATGGGGATCTCGGAAATGGTAATAGATACAACTCCGGTTAAACGGGAGAAAAGTTGCATAATTAGGGGACCAAAAAAATGACACAAAGAAATCGATGGTGTGATTTTTTGTTTTTGAGATATTTGAAAAAAATTTAATTTTTGAAATTTCAATTCTTTTCTGGCGTTATTATAAATGCTAGAGCAACAATTTAAACACTTTTTCATGACAACTTGTTACTGGCTTTAACATGTCGTAATCAGTTTTTCAATCGGACGTTTCCTATTTTTGTAGCCATCATCAACTTGTGTTCGTTTTAAATACGCTGTTTTTTTAAACTGCGCTATCGAGATAGCGCAGTTGGTTAGGGCGGTACTATAGCAAACTACAGGTCATAAGTTCAAATCCTACTCGAGGTAAACTTTTTATTTATGTATTTATTAAGGTTAATAATAATTTTTAATTACATATTTACCTTTGAACGTATTCGTTCATAACAAAAACTTATAAGTTATATTTAGTTAGCATATTTCACAGTTTGATACAGGATAACCTCAAATTCAAAGAATATACAATGCGGGGTAATAAATTCCAGCATAATTTTAGCGGACCTTATTCCCATGTGTGCACTTAAAAATCAAATTCAAAAGTGAACATACCTTTGCAGTAAAATGGCAAAAGGTGTTGTGGGCTATGTGCAAAGTAGACTGAACGAATGACGAAGAAGGCACTCGACAATGCAAATCGCTTCATTGTGTCAAAGAAATGTGCGGTATTTCAAGGCGCACACTTTGAAATCTTTTATTAACGGGATCCAGTAAAAGAAATTTAGGAGCGAATCCTACTCTATCAAAAAAATTAAGATCTGGAAAGCAAATTCTTTGTGAGGTAGGGTTGCCTATGACACCAAAGTCCATTAGAAGATGCGTGTACAGGTATGCAGAAAGACAAGATTTAATATTGAAAAGAAAATTGCTGGTAAAGACTAGTACGAGTATTTTATAAAAGAACAACCTCAACTAGAGAAGTGGAAAGCTTTGAAACATGCTTGGGCTCAGAAATTGAATCCGTTTATTATGGAAGGCTATTTTAATAAGTTGGAGAGGTTTTAAATAAACTGGACATAAAACATCAGCCATCTAAAGTATATAACATGGACGAAATGGGCTGCCGCCATATCATACATAATCAGAAAACAGTAGTGGCCCAAATAAGCGCTAAAAGAATCTATATCGTTGCTCTAGAACATGCGGAAAATGTCACAACTGTGGCATGTGCAAATGCACTGTGGAACGTCATTCCTTCTATGACTATTTAAAAGCCAAAGAAAAAAGTCAACATTTTGTAATAGTCTGCTCCAAGGATCTGTACTTGAGATGTCAGCGAAAGCTAGCATCGCTACAGATATTTTTATTAAACGGCTTGATTATTTTGCCCATTAAATTTCTCTGCCTCTCGTGTTTTTAATCGTTGATGGTGCGCTTTTCATACATACAAAGTTCCTCCCCCATTTCCATAGTTCCAAAAGAGGAGGGTGTTATTATCATTAACTGTGCAGCGTCAAACCCCATAGTATAAGAACGTTGGTTTGGTATTTCAGAAGATTTTGTCGCCGATATGCGTTCTTGTATGTTCTGTGGAATGTGGATGCATGAAGAGTATATAGGGCTTACAGAAGACGACCTAGGTTACATGTCCACTTTGTACGCCATAAATATAAAGGTATAACGTGGGCCTTACAACTCATCTACGTGGTATACAAGGTCCATGTATTACTTTTTTAAAAATGGAGGTAATCTTAGATATACTAAACTGTTTTTTGTGTTTGTTTTTAAGTTTTCATGTTTTCAATAAAAGTTTTTGATATTATTTACACAAATTTTATAAATTTTGTTGAGGTGGCCTTTATTACCTTAACTTCTTTAACTTCTTTAAAGTTTTTAGTAGGTAAAGTGTAATAGCTCACCTTAATAAAAATATCTTCAAAGAAATCACTCACCTGAAATAAAACAAAAATAGTTAGTAAAAGTTAATCAATGTAGGAATTGTAAGATTACAGACATAATGGAATTTCCAAAACTTATAAATCCTTACTGCTGTGGATAAAAGAGTTTGAGTTCTGTACTTAATTTATCAAAAACACATCAACGAAAATATTTAAAGCAATAGTAGTTTCTTTTCTGAACCTCTACTTAGAATTTCATCAAATTCTATATAGAACGGTTTTGTAGTTTTAAAATTAAACTACATTATGGTTGTCTGCAAATTGTAACAAATTTCAAGAAAGATAAATTACAATGATCAAATATTAGTTAAGTCATTTGTGGTATGGAATAAATGGAATTACATGAAAGACAGATGGCCTGTTCTCCAACCATAATAACATTCCGTAATGATCACGTTTTGACAAATGATTTGTTTTGTAAAGCATATTGATTAGCGCATGGTTTAATCACTGGCTCTACTTTAGCGATTTATTCCGTACTGAAGTTAAATACTTCTAATCGTCCCTTACATATTAAAAGCATAACGGGGCGTTTGGTTAGTTATTTTAATTGACCAAACGCAAAAAAGTGGTTTGAAAGCACACTTTAGTAATTTAAAGAACAAATATTATTCAGGTTGCACTCCTGAAAATCATGAACATTAAGTAACTTTAAATGAATTACAAAGTGTTATGTTTAACTAACTAGAGAAAACCGTTTGAATGGACGATTAAATCATTATTAAACACTTGGATGGAACATTTGTGTAAAGGTTTGTAGGTTTTAGGACATGTAAACGTTTTTTGATAATTTTGGAAGAAGAGGACGAATGATTTATTCTATTCTGTTAATATTTTACTTATTAATTTATTGTTGACATTCAAAGGTTGTAAATAATATATATATATATATATATATATATATATATATATATATACAGTGCTTTCATTTCAAAACTAGTCACCCTTAATATTTTTTTAGCAATGGAATCTCGACATAGAGAAAAATACGTCAATTTTGATGTGGAGGGGGACAGATTCAAAAACAGTGTTCATGGAATTTTACTTTTCACCCCTTAATCCCCACTCCCCTCACTTTAAAATTTCAAATTGCACCCCCTAGCTTGTGATACAATCATTTTGAAGGTATTTAAAATACAAATCCAACGGCATTCAGAAAATTGATTTCCATCGCCCCATTTTGAAATTACAAGCGAAAATGTCAATACTATAGGAATGAATTTTATTTATTGATTTCATTGTTCAAGACAATACCCCAAGTTTATCAAGTACTGAAATACGAAGTGATGCGGAAACGATATCTCCTCTCTCGAATATTTTTATCGTGTTTTTATCGATTTTGATTTATTTTTGCTTTCAAAGTTCAGTTAAGGTAAGCCGTATTTCAGTTTGTAATTTATTGCCGACTGCAACGATTTATAATCAAGTCTGTTTCGGTTAAGTTGTTGAATTTTGACAATTCATTACTTCAGTTTGAAACATAGTCTGTTTCGGTTAAGTTTTTGATTTTTGACAATTTGTTACTTCAGTTTGAAACATTGAATTTGAATAAAACCAATAATCAATTAAGGTTTACACTACTCAAGAAATAGTTGAAATTATTTATTTGTATGGAGCCCAGAATAAGTGTGCTCGTAGCACAGCCCGAGTCTTCAACGAAACGCATCCTGAAAAAAATGTTGGATATCAATATGTGCTAACTCTGGTGAAAAAATTTGAAAAAATTGGCTCAGTATGTAACAAAGTAAGAAAGATACCACCAGTTTCCAACGAAGCTGCACAAATTGAGGTCTTAGGCCATTTTGCCGCTGAACCTACGACTTCAATTCCAAAAGTCGCTGCATTAACGAATATTTCTGTTGGTTCCATACACAAGACTTTAAAACGACACAAGTTCTCTCCTTACAAATTTACCATTCTCCATGAACTCACTGAAGATGATTACGATAGGAGGATTCAATCCTGTGAAATAATGACTGGAATAATGACAGCAATTTGGTAAAGAATATTTGCTTCAGTGATGAATCGACGTTCTATCTGAATGGCTTTGTTAATAAACAGAACTGTAGATATTGGGATCTTCAAAATCTTAACGTGTTCTTAGAGGGTCATACGCAGTTTCCAGAAAAAATTAATGTCTGGGCAGGAATTCTTGGAAATGAAATAATAGGTACTTTGTTTATCGATGAAAATTTAACCGCTGATTTGTGTTTAAATTTATTGGAAAACTACATTGACCCGCTTATAACTGAGTCCTTAGAAAATCAAGCTGACGAAGAAGGCAACCCACTGTTAGATGAAAGAAATTTGCAGTATCAACAAGACGGTGCACCCCCACACTATGCGGTGGGTGTTCGCGAGTGGCTTATTCAACGGTTTCCCGGCAAATGGATTGGCAGAAGAGGCGCAATAGAATGGCCTGCCAGATCTCCCGACTTAACGCCAATGGATTTTTTCCTTTGGGGGTTATTTAAAATCAATCGTGTATCGTAACCGTCAACCAGAAAATATTCAGGCCCTTAGAGCTATGATCACGCAAGCTTGCCAGCAAATTACTGCGAAAACATTTCAGAATGTTAGAGAATTCGTTAATAGATTGTTTTATTGTCTAGCTAAGAATGGAGAACATTTTGAGCACTTAACAAAGTGAGGTTACACGAATACATTGTATTGTTGTTTACCTAAGAATAGAGAACATTTTGAGCATGTAAGTATTGTTTTTGTCTTGAACAATGAAATCAATAAACAAAATTTATTCCTATGGTATTGACATTTTCGCTTGTAATTTCAAAATGGGGCGATGGAAATCAATTTTCTGAACGCCGTTGGATTTATATTTTGATTACCTTCAAAATGATGTATCACAAGCTAGGGGGTGCAATTTGAAATTTTGGGGTGAAAAGTAAAATTCCATGAACACTGTTTTTGAATGTCCCCCTCGACATCCAAATTGACGTATTTTTTTTCTAGGTCGAGATTCCATTACTAAAAAAAATATTAAAGTTTTGAAATGAAAGCACTGTACCAGCTTCCTCGGACACAGTACGAAGGGTACGCAGCAAATACAAAATATGCAATGTCCTCCAATCCATAAGAACACTCAAGGGAGTACTCACCGAAACCAATCCATACGATAAGGACTGGATTCCCATAAATTATGTAAATAGCCTACCTTGCGAATGTAACAGATCATACGTAGGATAGAGCAGTAGACCACTCAAAGTTAACACACATGAGGGTAAGAATGACATACGTAAATGTGAAACAAATGTCCAGAGTTGCCGAACATGCCTGGAATGAGGACGGAATCCAATGGGATATCATACAGATAGTGGTAAAGGACGAGAATACAACTCACCGACAACTAAAGGAAAATAAATATTTCTAAAAAATATATATTGGAATATTCAGTGGATCAGTGGTAAAGGTGCCAGACAGTGAAGGGTTCCTAGTTCGAATCCAACAGTAGTTAAGTGCTTGGGAAAAAATTAGAGTAAAATGAATTCTACGTCTGCACAAAATACTAAGACAATTTCTTGAGACTAAAATATGAGGATCTAGCCCAATTTACTTTAGTCCAAAAGTAGATAGATTCCGAAATGCAGGGTGTCTAATTTATTATTTTTTTAAACTCTTTTTCAAATGTCTATCTTAATAATAATAGGAGTGACGTGAAATTTGTTACCTAAAGGTTTTCTATGATGAGAAAGACAGATTTGATCACAGTTTCGATGTGTCTTCCAGAGGGCGCCACCAGCAGCCCCTTGTCTACATTTAAAGTTCCATAAGCTTTTTTTTCTGCTTCTGTATATCAAGTCAGAAATTCTTATTTCCTGATATATATTTTTTAAAAGAGGTATATTTTGTAGATGCCGCAGCCGTTTCTGTGACAATCGAATTTAAATGTTTCATTGCGTACTAAAATTCATCATAGCCATACTTCACACTTCATTCCAGGCTTAGGACTGGTCCAAGAAGCTTGGAGCGTGTGTAGCGACCTAAGCAAATGATGAAAGTGACCCCCGTCCTTATGTAAACAAAAAATTAATTCTACGGTGAAAATTGAACTGCACCCGATCCGTCATATCTGCATCTAACGGTAAAATGTTTATGGTTCTATTAACCGTATCCTTAGATACCAAGCCAAGTTCCAAACCGATGTGTCCGGTGACCAGTTTCGGATCTCTTTCAACTCGTTCTAAAATTTCTTCATCAATCTTTACTGTTCTGATAGTACGATTCCGTCCATAATCAACTGTAGTAGGAGCATACTACCGGTTGCTCGAAGATGTCTTTCAACAGCGGAAAATGTTTGATGATTTGGAACGCGTCTTTTTGGAAATCCTTCTTGTTATACTCTCACCGATTCGCGACCATTTCCTTGGCAATAACCGTAAACTAATGTCAGATCGGTCATTTCTGCGTTAATGTAGGGTACGGCCATAGCGAAAAATTGAAGAAGGAAATTAATATTACAATAAAGATTTGTCAGACTGAATTGTTTGACAATACTCTTTTATAAATAATCACAATTCTCAATAATGCTAATTGGTTGCTACAATGAATTTTAGTACGCAATGTCCTAGTATTTTGTACAGACCTTTCCGAAACAACCTATATATATATATATATATATATATATATATATATATATATATACACGAAAAATCTGGAACACTGGAACTGTGGCAGGATCTGTAACAAACAACATACACTCACGCACCACATAAAATTAAAAAACACCGAACGAGTTTCGATAGCTACGCTATAATTATCAGCGGTCGACTAGGGCGGACTAAAGAAAATTTCTAACATCAGCGAGTAAACCTTCGTTGCTAATCTGCTGAAAGTGAAAGTGAAAGTTATGAAAGTTTAATGAGTTTTGAATAGCCTTGATCATCGTTATTCATTAGAATTTGTTTGTTTTTGAAGATCTCTAAACTTTCATAATAATCAAGTTGGTGCTTATTACTAACATGTTTGATTAATGATACCTCATCTACTACATGATTCTTATCAACCATACGGCAGGCTTGCCCCAACGTTTGTATTTTATATGAGATAAATGTTCTTTAAAGTCCCACATATATTTGTTCACAACTTTTACAATTAATAGGGAATTTATAAGATACCGCACGACCTACCAACCTACAAAATGGTAATTAAAAGAAATGAAATAATCTTAAAAGCATTTTTCTTAGGATAATTATGCAACCTCTTTTATAATAAGTTCATTACGAAAATAGGCAACATTGTAAAAACAGAAACAATAATCTATGCCAAACACACGTTTAAAAGTTCATGACAGGCAGAGGTTAATAGACATTTGGGTGCTACCTTAAATAATTAAGGGAAATGAAATAATTTTAATTATAATTTTTTTAGGATAACCATGAAACCTCTTTTGTACGTTCATAACGAAAATAGGCAACATTGTAAAAACAAAAACAATAATCTATGTCAGAATGACTATTAAAGCTCCATGTCAGGTAAAGATTAATAGACATAATTACATGTTAACTTAAAAGAAAATTCCAAAGCCCCCCGTTTGTATAAGATATCAGTAGGACAGTTTAACCATTTTCATTAATATTTAATTAATTTTTAGCCTTAACTTGCGTTGTATTAAGAAACCTTATAAAGGAAAATTATGCAAAACTAATTTTCTTTACAAAATATGTCTACACCTATTCTTATAAAATTAATCGTTATTCAGATATTGAAAAAAATTGTACATAGTGTAAACAGCTCAGTTGTGCTGAGCATTTACTTTACTTGTAATGAGCATTTACTTTAACTCTACTACTAATTACTTTTCCCTTTTCTAGCTCAGTCGGAATTTTGTACTTGCAAAATTGGGATCGGGGTTCGTTAATCAGGCTCTTAACACGTAAAGTAAATGCTCAGCACAACTGAGCTGTTTACATTTGGCGCCCCACGTTGGGCGCCAATATAAAGTTCGGCTCAGTTACTTACTCGCTCATTACTATTATTAATTAATAGTTCTTACTTTTCCCTTATCTAGCTCAGTCGGAATTTTGTACTTGCAAAATTGGGATCGGGGTTCGTTAATCAGGCTCTTAACACGTTGAACAAATAGATTACACAGATTCATATATATATATATATATATATATATATATATATATATATATATATATATATATATATATATATATATATATATATATATACTTTATTCCCTATTTAATTATATTTCTATATTATGTAACTTAAGATATAAATACAGGCAAATTTGTAACTCTTCCTTCTCCAGGTGGTCTTTACCGGCGTGAGCTGTATAATATCTCACGTTCGGGTGTCAAATGTAATGACTTCCTCGGTTGATCTGCAGTCAGGTGGTCCTCTGTAGTTTCTAAATACGTCCCTGTATAAAATACAGAAGCAGGTAGTCAGATAACGCGATATAAACACGTGCGCGATAAGATGGGTTCAATACTCGGCCTTTAAAATATAATCGATATTTTAAAGAGGTCGTTTAAAAGTGTAAAGTTTTATACCTGCTTTTCTTATGAGAATAAACTCAGTCCCATTTACATTCAATTTTGCCCTTTTAAATAAATGAAAGCTTTTCTTATAAGAATAGCGTTTATACGGTAGCTGCGGAATTTATATTTCTTTTACGATATTAATTATCTTATACCGGTTTTATTTAAACAAAATAAAAATTACAAGCTTTTGTTATGTTGGCCGTGTTTTAAAATATAAAACCTTCGTTTTCTATTTTAAAATAAAATCCTTTCTTTCGCGTTTAACAATCACGATATTGTTTATTTAAGACAGGAAACTATCAGGTAGTCTCTGGTTTACGGGTAACAATCTTAATGCTTGTGAAAGGTGCAACTTACGTTCTTACGATAGCGGTGGTGGTGGTTTCGTTTACTTTACGGGTGGTGGTTTTAACTACTAACGGACACGTCTCGTGTTTACGGTTACGCTTCTATATTACTGGATTTACGGCGTTAACGAGGTGTTCTATTCAATCTTCCGACGAGGTTTCAATTACAGGTATCTGGCGGTCGATGGTACGTTTGTCGAGGTGTATTGCGTGGTGGTGTTTGTGTAAATTTGTGTAGGTTGATCTCCTTTGTAGCAATCTGGGCAAACCACCCGTTATACTAACAGTAGGATTTCGTTCGGTCTAATGGAATGTCGGGCAACTACCCTTCAAACTCCACTGTGTAGGTGTGTATATGTCTGATACTAGAAGAAATACGTTTGGCAATAGAAGAGTATGTCGGGCTTACAACCCTGCATATCCCTATAACCAGGTATCTCAACTTACGTACTTTCAACGTTAGATTTCTGCAACTTCTAACCTTTTAACTTCGGTGATGCTATCAAGTCGCGGAATCGCGGTTTCTACTCGGACGACGGTTTCAGGCGGCTGGTTTACAACAGGTAGTAGTCGGCGCGAATGCGATTTATAGCACACGGTAAAGAAAAAGGAAAACTCTCTTTTAGCAGCGCGTGCCGCGTTTTTATATATAATTCGCAAGGGTGGTTACTAAACTTTTGGTGAGCTTCCGTAAGCCTGGATTGGTGGAAGATGCTCTGACGTATCAAAACTTGTAAACGTTTTGGGATTTTACGTCTGGAGGAGGATGCATGATTAATTATTGTGCAATTATATGCAACGTTATGAAATCTGTTTAATTTTTACTAGAATTTCTACGAATCTTTATAATGTCTTGCACCTGTGCATTTAGCGCCTCACGTTATTTTACTAAATTCTGTGAATCGGTATTGGTATTTTACTTAGCAAATAATTAATCATGATAGGAAAATTTTATAAAGGACGGCGTCTTGTTAATAAACTTTGGGAACTAATTAAAATAATAATAAATCGGGATGTCTGACGGCGTCCCTTTACAATAGTAACACTAAAATTCTTCCTTAGGAATTTTTTTGCCGCCTTACGCGTCGTATCTAAAAATTGCATAAAAGGTTGCATTTAAGGTCTATATCTGGGTAATTTTATATCTTTGAAATATGCAGCTGTTTTAGGAATATTTGATAAAAACCAAAAACTACACCTAACAAACCCCTTCTCTCGGCCACTGGAATTCTCCCAAAATCTAATCAGCTCCAAGCCAAATAAAAATAAGCTTAAATACAACATTTCAAGTACGTAGGTATTTTCGTTCTGGAGTTATCGTGGATACTAACCTACATCCACACACACATAGATATCCAGACATAATGGCCGATCTTATCGAAACTTTCCGAAATGCTGTAAAATGAGCTAATAAGTCAGATTAACGATAGTGAGAAAAATTCTATTACATAACCTTCTATACCTACACATACATATGCAGGTTGGAAGGTAATGATAGTAGTATTTTACGACAATCAATTGGTGTGTATGTTTGGTTGCATAAACTAAGGTTTACCTTGTATGTCAATGAAAACTTTACATATAAGTAATCGTATAAATGAAATTTACTGTATATCTTAATCAGATGTATTCAAATTAAGTTAGAACGATTGGCGATTACAAAAAAAAGAAACAAATATATGCCACAAACATAGATAACAACTCTACTCTTCATCACAATTACATATATAAATTATTTATGATTTTTTTAACTTCCTACCTACATATACACTTGTAGGTATAGAAGGTTATGCAATTGACTTTATTTTCGCTATCCCTAAATCGACTTATTAGCTCATTTTACAACTTTCGTCGAAGTGTGTGTGTGTGTGTGGGTGCGCGCGCGTGTGTGTGTGCGTGCGTGCGTGCGTGCGTGCGTGTGTGCGTGCGTGCGTGCGTGCGTGCGTGGGTGTGTGTGTGTGAGTGTGAGTGTGTGTGTGTGTGCGTGTGCGTGTGCGTGAGCGCGAGCGCGAGCGCGAGCGTGAGCGTGAGCGTGAGCGTGAGCGTGTGTGTGCGTGTGTGTGCGTGGGTGTGTGCGTGTGCGTGTGCGTGTGCGTGTGCGTGTGCGTGTGCGTGTGAGTTTGCGTGTGCGTTTGCGTGTGCGTGTGCGTGTGCGTGTGCGTGTGCGTGTGCGTGTGCGTGTGCGTGCGCGTGTGCGTGTGCGTGTGCGTGTGCGTGTGCGTGTGCGTGTGCGTGTGCGTGTGCGTGTGCGTGTGCGTGTGCGTGTGTGGATGTATGTTGGTATCCAGAACGGAAATACCTACGTACTTATAGTTTTGTGTTTAAGTTTGTTTTCACTTCGATTAGAGCTGAATTGTGAGACATCCACCTGGGAGGGGGGCTTATTAGGTGCAGTTTTTGGTTTGTCTCAAACATGTCTAGAACAGCTGCATATTTCAAAGACATCAATGTACCTAGATGTAGACCTTAAACATATCGATTAATTATGTTCTATATTACGCGTTTTTAGCGGCTAACAAATTCCTAAGGTAGAATTCCTAAAGTGTTGGTTCAAATCTGAATAACGATTAATTTTATAAGAAAGGGTGTAGATGTGCGTCTTCATAAAGTTTTGTAATGTTAAGCGAAATAAATGTAAATATTTAATAAATATTATTGCAAATTCTAAAGTTGTATTACCGACATTTTTATAGAAGTGGGCGACTTTAGAATTTTTTTTACGTTAACATGTATTTATGTCTATTAATCTCTCTCTGACATGAAGTTTTAAAGGTCATTCTGACATAGATAAATGTTTTTATTTTCACAGTGTTGCCTGTTTTCGTTATAAACGTTTTAAAAATAGGTTGCATAGATATCCTAAAAAATTGAAATCAAAATTATTTCATTTCTATTAATTTAAGTTAGCATCTAGATGCTTGTTAAATTATGTCAGTCTTGAAGTTTTAAACGTCTGTTTGGCATAGATTATTGTTTTTGCGTTTACAACGTTGCCTATTTTCGTAATGCACGTCTTATAAAAGAGTTTGTATAATTATACTAAAAAAATGTTGTTAAAATTATTTCATTTCTTTTAATTTTCATTTTGTAGGGTGGAAGGTCGTGTGGTGTTCCATACCAGATATTTTTTATTTGTTCCTGGGTAACAGATAGAAGCCCAATAATGTTTGTTCTTAACTTAATGCCTCAAAGGTAAAAATGAACATTAATTTAGGGTTAAATTAACTAGCAGCTCATGATTTTGTATGATATTTTAAAAAGCATTCTAGCGTTAACATGTTGATAAGGCTGCGCTATAATTTTCTATCTACAATGTAACTTTTAAAGCAAGCAGGGTATTGGCCAAAAAGTCTATAATCACAATGAATTTACGACACAAAGGTTAAACATGCAAACAACCCGTATTTTAGCAAAACACTGAATATATTCTAACTTTATTACTAAGATATCAGGTGTCGATAAATAAGTTAATACGCGAGTAATCCCAAAAGATACCCTTTAACATTTACCCATTCTATACAATTTAGGAAGTTTGTATAAAGTTTATCACGCAAGTAAAGTTTATTAATAAATTTAAAAAAAATCAATATGTTTAGTTAAATTTTTAACTATAAATTGAATTCAACGAACTTTAAATATTAAACATTGTATTAAACTTTTAAGCAATAATTATTATATTAAAAAGCACAAAATCTCGGACGCTATTGAGCTCGTTTCTTTCACTTAAACGATAAATGTACTTGCTCATAATGACATGGGTACAATATTTAAGAGGCAATATGTCCGCTTCACAAAATATTTCTAACGTTTTCACTGACATCAGGTTGTACAACACGCGATCAATAAAGTATTGCTCTTCATTGTTGTGTTCATATAACATATCTTCCGTTCCGTTTAGAAACGAATATTTAAAATATCGTTTAGGTAGCTTTGCTAAAAGGATATCTGTAAAATTGCAATAATTAAGCGCAATCGGTTGACACGCAGGAGTCAGTATAATGCGAATTTTCTGAAAAACCTTTAGAGGGTTGGGCGCGCGGGTAAAGGGAAACTATGTATGTATCGCTTCTTAAAATGTTGGTTGTCATACAAAGTGCTACATGATGAGACGGCGTGCTTTAAAAATGTGAATCTTTAATGAGTGTGAATTATTCATTATATGTGTTAATTTGGTCTTTGCTACGCTCTATGCATTTCATATGATGTTACGTGTAGGAGACAGTATTCATCTTCTGGCATTATTTGTTCCAACAAAGCATTCTCCATCTTTGTGATGACGTGCCACATTGTCATTAAATCTGTATAATGCGAATTTTCTGAAAAATCGGCAGAGATGCGAGCGCGCTGGTAACGGAACTGTATTCATCGCTTAACGCGATGTGCTTCATGATGCGACAGCGAGCTTTATAATTTTGAATTTTTAACGAGCATAGCTTATTTCTGGGTGCTTTTGTGTGAGTGGTGTGTGTGTACGTTGTCGGTGCGTATTCATGTACGTGTGCTTTTGGTTGTGCATTTACTTGTGAGTGTCCGTGCGTAAGTGAAAAGATGTTGGTTAAGGATAACCTTAAAGTGACCAGACGAAATTTACAAAGGCAAATGTTCCAAATGTTCGCCATTTTGTTCTATGCATCGGCGAAGAAAATTGTTTTCAACACGACCCATTGTTTTGTTTGTGATTTGAGATAAAGCTCCATAAATACGAACAATAACGTCATCTTCATTGTTCGGTAGGACTTAGTATACCACATTTATCCATTTATAGGGAAATCGCCGATTTAATATCTCTCGAATAATGAGCAGGAGCTCTATCATGTTGATACACAATAGTTTGACGTTGCAATAAAGGAATATCTTACAAAAAGGTAGGTAACGTGTTTTCGCGTAATATTCCAGGCTGAAAATGTGGTCCTATTACGTCATTGCCAAACATACCAATCCACACATTTACACTCCAGAGCACTTGCTTATGTGATTCTCTAATTTGATGTAGATTTTCGTAATTCGAGCTATGCGAATTGTGCTAGTTAAACACCCCTTGTTGATTAAAACGGGCCTCATCACGCCACAATACTTGGTTAAAAAGGTTTTCATTCGTATCTAAGCAATTTAAAAACCATCTGCAAAACAGTAAGCGCAATTCACTATCCCCAGAATGTTGAATTTTTAACGGGATGTGGGTGATAAGGGTACAGATTTTCTCTTTATATGAATCTGTGAATAGTACTACGACGATGGTGACGATTGGTTTCCAAGATCTTGGTACTTACTGACAGATCTACTTCCTGTTGCCTTTTTAGCTGTATAGTCCGACCAGCATGAAACTTCCAGTTGCAAGTAGACAAACTTCAACAGCACTTATTGTTTTATGGTCAGGGTGTGGCCTAGTAGAAAAACGTTGGTAGTACAGATGCTCTGCGGCGCGACCATTATTATTACAAATTCCAATTATTTTAATCGTATCTAGGTGTTCTTGATTGATGTACCTTCAGGGCATTATAGTTTATGAAAATTTAATTGCTTACCTTTGTACGTCAGTTTAAAATTGAAATATTTTACAATCAAACATTGACACACAAAACGTCATATTCTGTCTTCGTTAAGAGTGCCTTAATTATAAATAAACTTTACCTGGTACCTATCTCAAAAAGTGACTTGCGAAAATACCTTTACTGCAATCTCTAAGATGACAATAATTTCGTAAGAAGGAAATTTTCGAAGTGATTTTCGACTTTTTTTTTGGTCATAGAATCTAACCCCAGCAGCTGGGGAATTAATTTTGGGACACACTGTAGCAATGCTATTATTCTCTGTGGATTTATTTGCACCAAACTCGTGGCTTAATCATTCTGAGACGATGTATCGCTGGTCAACTGTTTTTCATACGCTAAGATAGAATCTCCTAGAATCAATTACGAGTCGGCTTGATCCTACTTAGGCGACTGACCCAGACGGTATCTCAGCTATTGTCTGAAAAATTTTTTACCTCGAACTAGTACTAGACCTATCTGATGTTTACTGGATCTTGATGTCTTTTGTGGAATTCTATTGATCATGGAAGTTAGCTAATATACAAACTGTTCCCAAAAAAAACGGCAAGACCGATTCCTCTAACTGCCGTCCAACTAACATCACTTCTATCAACCAGCAACTGCCCTCTTCCCTTGAATCTAATGAACTCCTAGTGACCACCAATATGATTTTAGCCAGGGTTGTTCAACAGACGATCTGTTCTCGTATGTGAGACAAGTTTGGAACAATACATTAGAACAATCTGGTGAAACAGTTGTAGTCGCTTTAAACATCTCAGAGGTATTTACCGAAGTTTGGCGGAAGTGTTTACTTCCCAAACTCCCTTCGTTTGGGTTAACTCATACGTTCAACTGAATATCCAGTCTTCTTGATAAAAGACGAATACGTGTCATGGTTGATAGCTTTTTTCCAAAGAAATTGTCATTAACGTGGGTGTATCACAGAGATCAGTGTTAGTTCCTACATTTTTTCTGCTATACACAAATGATCTGATTTTTTCAACGACAAACTCGATCCATTGCTTTGTTGACGACAGCGCTTTTCATTGCAGTTCATCTCAGTCTAGACATAATAGTAATTCATCTTTTTCAATCAACCCAAGCATAGAACTTATTCTTGAATGGGGATGTAACAATATAGTTAAATTTACTGATAAAAAGCTGATTTTTTTCGCTTATTTACATAATCGGTATGCAGTACAAATCTCATCTTGTACCAAACGGGCCAATCCACATTCTTAAGCACTTGAATGATCTTTTTAATTCTTGTGTTTCTCTCAATTATGATACGAAATAATTTAGACTAGCATCCCTTGGCAGTTCAAAATACTTTAGGACCACAAGCATTACTAAAAAACTGTATTTAGAATATTTTAAACGTTGCCTGCGTCTATTGAGAACGTATTCATTTTCTGTAATACCTGCTCTTTTTTCAGTAAGATCTTCCAAAATGTGTTAGATAAAATTATTTATAACTCTTGTGTAATGTTTTTCATCTGGAATGTTGCAGAGGAAAACTAAATGGAAAGAAGGCGTTGACCACAATAAAAAAACAATTTTAAAAATCAAAACTTGGAAATGCTACTCAAAAGCGGAATAATAAGTTAGGGTTGAATAGTGAACGTAAAAGGTATGGAACGCGTCATTAAAAAAGATATATCTCAAGCCTAGTGCTCTTTTTCAATACATCCCGTAAATGTGATCTTAATTTTAGAGTATGCTGCCCTCGAAAATATTACAATTCACTAATTCATGTTTTAAACATCATCACCTACAAGCTGTATGCGAGGAAGGGGTATTAAATAGACACATCGTATAATTAATATGTTTACATAGTCACTGTTTTCATTAAAGGATATTAAAAAAAAAAAAGAAAAGCAGGAAACGTAACAGACAGCTACTTAGTGGTTTTCATTTTAATCCAAACATTATAATTTGTTTTGTAACATACAATCAATGTACGTTAATCAAACAAGTATGGACAGTCAAAATTTTGGAAGTAATTCTGAATGCGCATGTGCATGTGTTTGAGATAGTTACCGTGTTGTAACAGCACAATTATTTAGGTTTAGGACAGTATGACTGGCAATCATTAACTTAAACTATTCTAACTTAGCTGTATTACTTAGTATTTCAGTAATTAGGTCTTTTGCTAACGGCCACTGTTAATTATAGGTGTTTTTATTAATTTAATTAAAGTATGTAGTATGCCGAGTAATTTAATAACTTTTTAATACAGTTTTAAATTTAGTTTCATTTCAAATGCAACATTGAAAATTTCGTGTCCATTCGTTAGAGAGACTAGTCACTGTACATTCGTGAGCTCGCAACGACATCTCTTATGGGACGCTTGAATTTGTCCAAATTAGGTACATGAGCTTCACCGCGATATACTGTCCGTACTTATTTCATAAAAGGTGAATTTTATTTCTTTATTTATGCTTTATACTTGCATGGATAATTCCTATGCTCATTTTTAAATAAAACAATTCAAAATAAGGGCAACCTAATTTTATGCAACCGAACATACTCATCATTTTATTATCTTGTGTGAAAACCAAAGTTATAATTATGAAATGTCACAATAATTACACAAGAATTGCTAATACTTTCTTGTTCTTGTATAAGTAGATCTTCTATTAACAGGGTACAACTAAAAATCAGGACAATCATGAGACGCAAAATTTAGAGGGAAAATTTATTCATAACCAAACAATAATTTTACTAAAAATATCTGGTGTGGAACACCACACGACCTTCCAACCTACAAAATAGAAGTTAAAAGAAAAGGAATAATTTTAATAACTTTTTTTCAACATCTTTTATAAGAAGCTTATTACAAAAATAGGCAACATTGTAAACGCAAAAACAATAATCTATGTCAAACAGACGTTTAAAACTTGATGACAGACAAAGGATAATTAATAGACATCTAGATCTAAATTAAAAGAAATGAGATAATTTTAATTTCAATTTTTTTAGGATAACTATGCAACCTTCTTTTTATACGTTCGTAACGCAAACAGACAACATTGTAAAAACAAAAACAGTCATTTATGTCAGATAGAGATTCATAGACATAAATACATTCCAAAGCCGCCGTCCGCTCCTATAAAAATATCAATAACATTAACATTATTTAATTTTTACATTTATTACGGTTTGCAATAAAAAACTTTATAACGAAAACTTATACAAAATTAAACTTTCTTTAAAAAATATGTTTGCATCTTCTTATAAAATTAATCGTTATTCAGATAATAAAAGATTTGAACTAACAACTAATTCTACCTTAAAAATTTGTTTGCCGCCAAATTACGCGTCATATCAAAAAATTGCATAGAACATAATCAATTAATAAGTTAAAAGGCATTTTTAAATCTTTTAAATATTCAGCTGTTTTAGTAATATTTGATAAAAACCAAAAACTACCCGTAATAAATCCCCCTCTCCTCCGCTGGATTTCTCCCAAAATCTAACCAGCTCTAAGCCAAATGAAAACAAGCTTAAAGACAACATTTTAAATACGTTGGTATTTTCGTTCTGCAGTTATCGTGGGTATTAACATACATACATTCACACACACGCACACACGCACGCACGCAAGCAAGCACTCACGCACGTGCGCACGCAAGTACGCACCCCCACGCGCACACACCCACATAAGCACACACGCACACACGCACATACGCACACACCCACACGCACACACTCACACGCATAAACGCGCACACGCGCAGACGCACACACACACACACACACACACACTCGCACACACGCTACACAAAACAGTTCACAACGTGTCATTCACGCACACACATACAACAACACACACACCACACACGCACACCGCACAAACCTGCACACACGCACAACGATCACGCGCACGAACACACACACACGCACATACGACACACCAGCACATACGCACAAGCACACGCACAACGCATACACGGCAACACACGCACACAGCACTCGCACAAACGCACACACACACAACACACCACACACACACACCACAACCCACCACTGCACACATCGCGCAACACCACACCACCGACACACGTACACACGCACATACGCCCACACGCAACTACGCACAACGCAATACGCACGCACACGCATACACGCAAACACACACACACGCACACGCACACAGCACACCGCACGCACGCACACGCATACCACGCCACACACACGCACACACCACACACACAACGCACAACGCATCACGCACACGCGCACGCACACGCACACACGTACACGAACATACGCCCACACGCACGCACGCACATACGCACACAGCACACCGCACACACGCATCACCGCACACACACGACACACGCACACTCGCACACAGCACACACGAACACACGCATCACCACACACACACACACACACACACACACAACACACACACACGCACACCACACACGCACACACGCACACACGCACACACGCACACACGACACGCACACACACACACCACAGCACACACGCACCACACGACACACACAGCACACACCACACACACACGCACACCACACCCACACACCACACACGCCACACACAACACACGCACACACAACTACACGTACCCACGCGACAACGCATACACGCACACCACGACACACCGCACACGCACACACGCACACAACGCCACACACACCACACACACACACACACGCACACACGCACACTCGCCACACGCACACACGCACACACGCACACACGCACACACGCACACGTACACACGCACACACGCACACACCACACACGCACACACAAATACACGCACACACGAATACACGTACCCACGCGCAGACGCATACACGCACATGCGCACGCACACGCACACGCACACACGCCACACGCACACAAGCACACACGCACACACCACACACGCACACACGCACACACATACACACACACACACACGCACACACGCACACTCGCGCACACGCACACACGCACACATGCACACACGTACACACGCACACACGCACACCTCACACACACACACACACACACACCCACACACATGCACACACCCACACACGCACACACGCACACACGCACACACGCATACACGCACACACGCACACACGCACGCACACGCACACGCACACGCGCACACGCGCACACACGCACACACGCACACACGCACGCACGCACGCACACTATCACCCAGGCACGACGTACTCATGCACGCACGTACACACGCACGTACGCACACACAATTTTTTTGAGTAATAGCCAGACCTGATGGCTTGTAATACGGCTACTATATACCTTTTTCCGAAACAATAATATAGAGCATTACCCTCTGTTCAAATTTATTTTTTATTTCTTTATATTGGCCGGTGTGTCTGATAAGCCATCACTGTACAAAATATCGTTCCCAGGCATTTGTGGTTTACTTATGGGGAAAATAACTTTCGTCATCCAAAATCACCATTTTTCCCCGATAATTTCGATACATCCATCCTTTTAAAATGGATATTTGCTCTGGTTTGCAATCTGAAGACCGTTGTTAGTTCCTGACATTAATTTTAAGCTTTTTGAATGTTTTGGAAATATATTGTTGAGCACAGCTAAATTTCCCTGCTGCGTCATTCTGGCTGATGTTGTATTTGTTGGAAAAAGCAGTTCTTAAACGTTTTTTATTCTGTGTGGCCATTACCGTTGGTTTGCGTCCAGTTCCTGGTTTCTGATTGATGCGTCCTGACTGTAATATACAATAAATTGTTGACTTTGGGATCCCCTTGTCCATAAAATGGTTCACGGTGTAACTTTTTTCGCGACTAACATTATTTTCATAAAATAGAACAACACGCGAACGCACAACTTCTTGTTTAGATGTCATTTTTGACAAGTAATTTTTGCCCAATTGTTTCCTGTCTGACATCCCAGAAGTGGTCCGCGTACTAGATTAGATCAACGGAAAATTAGAACGCCTACAAATTTTGTTGATATAATCGGCTTGCTAGAAAATTGGTCGGATTTTTAGTTGTAACCCATTATACAGTGTCTTACAAAGAAAACTGGATAACAGCTGGTGTAAAAATAATAGCGTACAATGCGTAAGAGATTTATTTTCCGTAAATTATCCTGACAGGACAATATCACCTATTGTCTTATAGGTATATCGGCATATCGCATAGCCCTCTTAGTCGCTGTAGCAGTCGTACGTTGTGTACGACTTGGCTGGAAACCAGTGCACCGGCTATTCAGTTAAGAAGCAGGTATCATTAGCTTGAACCTCTCAAGCGGCGGCCGGGATTTTAACATTAACTGGTCTACCTGACAATGACAACCTAATTTGTCGAAACATGTAGGAAAACCAGTGTCCACCAGGTATTCATTAAACTATTACTTATCTGTGGGAAATTGTTTAGAGTTCTTATTGGATTAACTTGATTACTCCCATTATAGGTTTAATCTTTGAACAAACATGGAACCAATTCAAGGAAATGTATGATGGAATTTTAGAAACAATCTTTATTGCACGTTACGCACCGGTAATTAGAACGAACTACCAAGTATCTAAGAAGAACGTATTAAATGTATATACACCAAGTGAATGAGTGATATTATTGGGAGACTTGGATGGATGGGTGGGCGTACAGAGAGAACATACGATATCAATCTAGGAAAGTTAGGCGATTCAAAATTAAATGAAAATGGTGAACACCTGGTGAAAGTTTATGTAGAAGAAAGTATGCCTATGTCTGAAACATGGTTATAACATAATGTTTATATGCATGTGCAGCAGAAAGGTGAATTTAACAATATGAATCATGTAATCGTTTATGATGAAGACTGTAGAAACATAATTAGTTATACAAAAGTAATGCATGGATTGAAGTGTGGAAGAGCTCACTTTTTGGTTGTATCTGGAACATGCTGGTGCGAACGTCTAAAATTAAACCTGAAAAACTGGTAATTTGCAATATGAGGATGATGTATGGAGCAAGGATTTGAATGTGAATCAAATGACATAGGACGAGCAAGTGAAGAACGGTAACATTAAAGGTGCGTGAATGTGTTTAAAATATACTGTCATTTTTGCTATACACATACATGGAATATGAACTGTGGTTAACCAGAAAAAAAGTGCTGGATTGAGCAAATCTGTGTAAAAGGCAATATGTAAGAAAAAAGACGTTTTTCGTGGCAATAATTGCTGAAAAAGTGAGATTCGGGACATGCGGTTACATAAAGTGTCCAGATTGAGAAGAAAGGAAACGAACGAGGCAGTAAGGGGCAGTAACACGGAGGCGATAAAAGGTGAGAACATGTAGGATGCAGTAAAAGTTTTAAATGGTTTTAACAAAATAGTAGAGGTTAAGTGGAGAATGAAGGTAAGGCAGACAAGAATACTTTGAAAAATTGTAAGGAAGTGGGAGTAAGCTGAATGAAGAGATAAACAAGCAGAATGTGCAGTAGATAAGAAAATAAGTTGAAGACCATAGCTAATTGAATTAAATAAAGGAAACAGTGCAAGTTGGTGGTAAAACAGTAGGAATGGACAGAATTGCGGTAAAATAGTACCGATTGAACAGAAAGGTATCATCATTGTTCCGCTGTATAACGGTAAGGAGAGTAAGGGTGATTATAAAAAGTACAAAGGGATAAGTTTGACAAATGTACCTAGTAAGGAGTTTGGAAAAGTTTTGATTGATAGAGTACGTGCAATAACACAGAGTAAGATTTGGGATGTTCCAGGAAGGGAATGTTTTGTGAGATGATTGCCCTCCAGTAAGAAATTGAAGATGTCTAAATGTGAAATGTGATTAAAATGGAGGGACCTATGGGGGACACTTTAAATAAGTATGGAGCAACTAAGTGCATAATGGATGGACAGATAATTTCTGGCACGTACCAGCATGAGAGGGAGCTTGAGTAAATACTTGAAAATAGAACAAAGGTATCGATGCCTAAGCTAGAAGGTATGACCTGGCCTTATTAAGATAGTCGGTAGCTCATTCCTTATAGAAAGCACTTGGATGCATGAGCGCGTGGTTGCTTGGAAACATACAATTAAGATTAAATTAACTTGGTTCCCACAGTAAAAGAAACTAAGTTATTAACACAGAGATGGGACGTACCTTATAGTATCATAAATGCACTAATGGTACTAAATAGCAATAAACCGACCTTGAGTGCAAACTAGTACTTGCTCAAAACTAAAATTTGTATGAAGTTACTTTCAAAAAAGGATGAAGAATTAATAAAGTGAACTGTACCGTATACCAGAAAAATTGAGCTCCTTGAGCCCAAATATGGCTGCACACACCAAAACTTTATTAACTTTTACTTAGGTAAAGATCGACCGAATTTTTACAGAGCGGTCTCTCCTTAACCGTTAATGTATTGCTTAAGTTGCAACGATTCTTCGGTCTATCTAGGAACAAAAGCATTAAACTTATATAACCATTTAAGAAAATTAATTTCTCAAAAAAAGCAATAAAAATTGGTTTTTAACAAAATTGTTAAAATAAGCGCACCAGTATGACTTAGCTTTCTTAGTGTTCAGAGAGGAGAGCGCCATGACAGGCCACCGCCCGACCGGTTTTGTCTTTATTGTGACTCAAGCCTGTCATGGCGTTCTCGCCTCTAAACACTAAGAAAGCTAAGTCATACTGATGGGCTTATTTTAACAATTCAGTTAAAAACCAATTTTTATATGCTTTATTTTTGAGCAATTAATTTTCTTTTTTTTACATACAGTAGTATATTATCAGCATGATGAGAGGTCCCACTCTTGGGATACAGATGGCGCTGCTCGTATCTCTCACATATCGTCTTCTTTTGTGGCCATCATGTATACGTTCAGAGTCAAGATATTCCATACCGAGCTAGTAGCGTAGTGGTGACACGACCTGCTTAGCATTCGGGGGGTAGTGGGTTCGATTTACGTTACCGTCTATCTTGTATGAGGTTTTTTCAGGGGGTTTTCCTCATACACGTGTTATCAGCATGCTCACTGCGTATATGCACACCATGTAAGGCTACTTAGGCGAATGCTGGGGTAGTATTTTCCCCCTCAGAACCCCATTCCGTTCCTTCCGATCCTATCCTGACCACACCCATCCTTAATCCCACCATGAATACATAATGTATGTATGTATGCTGGGAATCCATGATCATGGCTGAAGGAGCTCGGAAATCTCGAGCAGCCCGCCCTCCCCTTTGGGGGGAGGGAATGAAATACGTATCTTTCCCCCCAAATATTACATTACACATCTAATCGCTCCTGATGAGTGGCAATAACGACGAAACCGGTCAGGCGATGGCCTGTCATGGCGTTCTCGCATCTGAACACTAAGAAAGCAAAGTCATACTGGTGGGCTTATTTTAACAATTTTGTTACAAACCAATATTTATATAACCATCTGCGAGAATTATCCTAAACATGAATTGATAAGCACAGAGATTAAGGTTTTTCTTGAAAATCTCACTCACAATAAAATAAAACTTTAACCAAGTTCTCACCCAAACCAAACGTGCAATTTACACAAGCATTATCTATTTTGCGAGACCCCTAATAAATGAATACAGCTAGTAGTACAATTGGTAATTAAAAACATATACCTTACCTGTTATACATAGTAACACATCAGCTTGTTTTTAAATTTAGTGGGTAAATTATATAACCAGACCTAACAACAGCATAAAGTTTGGTATCGAAGTGTAAAATGAAATAATAATAAATGACTCAATTTATCAGTACTAATTTAAGGAACGAGTAAGCTATACGTGCTAACAAAAATAGCATAATTTCATTGCAGCGTGTAAGACACATATAAATTTAATTTTCTTAATCCCGCACAAAGTCAAATATGAGTTTAATCATCGAACAAACACCTCGTATCTATAATAAGCAAATGTTCCATAGCTGGCGTATTAGTAGCCCTAATGAATAAATCAACAACGCTGTAGGTAATCCACAGAACTAATACAAACTGATAACAAAATAATCATGCTACTTTAAAGGTGTAGAATATACTAATTTAAACAGTTAACGAAGATTTACAGGAATTAACTAAAGAATTATTTTATAGTTTGAATGTTTATTTTAGCTTTGTAGTGTTACACGACTGAAAACTAAACGTGAAATCATCCACAGCTGATACCAACCAAAATTTGTAGTAGCATCAGTACCAATTTAAACACAGTTCTTAATAGTTCTGTAGAATCCGATGGACTTTGTCTTCCAGCGTTATTGGTCGTATTCCAAACACAAAATTTTTTAACAACCCTTCAATCAGTAATACGCTAGATCAAAATCAGGGGATCTTAGAGACCGTGACTTTACAAAATGTCTGCTTATAACACGATCTTGAAAAACAGAATTTAACAACTTTGTATCTTGTCGATGAATATACAGGCTGCTGTAGAATCAGAACAATTCTAGATTTCTATTTAAGTTGGTATAGATTTAAATGAACTAATAATTATAAATTGAGGTTGGTACTATTGTGATAGATATTAGGCGATGGGTTTAATTGTTAATTTTAGTAGTTAAAGGGGATTTTGAAAATAGAGTAAAGAAGATATACTTATGAGCTTATAAGTATATCAGAAACAAAATACAAGAAATTCTTGAGTGCAAGTTTAATTTCTGAATCTTATGATATAATGCTTGGTAAATACAACTGATGCCACTGCAGTAAAGTTAAGAGGTTATGGGCCCAGATACTGCCAGTTTTGCAGAAATTCAGGATCTGTAGGGCTACCTTAAGAAGAAACTGTGTTGAAATACCTTTATGTGATACTAAGTTAGAAGAATTTGAGAAAAAGAGAAATAAACATGGCGAAAATACAAGACAGTATTTTGGGAACAGTGAAACAGTTTAATGGAGAAGGTTTTAGTAATTTGGAATATAGAATAAAAGTATTACTAGAAAAAGAAGGGTATTAGAAGTGTTGATAAGTTCACCAGATGAAGCCAGTGTTGAAGAAAAAGAGAAATTATGTAACGGTATAAACGGGTGGTAGAACGGGATTACAGATAAATTGGCCTTTTTGCCCCGACTAGTCAGCGTTTTGGGTGTGGGTATGATGTTGCTAAATTTTGCACATCCAGAATAGTCAATCGTACGTAAGTCAAAATAGCGGATGAAAACGTAATCAGTTGGATTTTTTGGGTGCCAGAATGTTTGGTAGTCAAAATAATGGTCGTCGTGCCAAAATTACGAGTACATAGCGTGTCTAAACATACAAAAAACACACGCTTACCTATCCGCAATCAATCCCAGGTGTTCTGGACAGCAACTCAGCAAACCACCTGCAATAGGGCTTCAAAATAGCACTACACGCTTGTCAAATAAAGCGTGATAAACACTCAATAATGTTACGTTATTACACCTCAGTGTAAATAATAAGGCATTAAATAATAATCAAAACAAAACAAAAAAAAGCTATAGAATGCACTCTAAATGAATTAATACTCAACTAAAAATCAAATAAAACACTAAATATTATTAACGCTATTACTCAATAATAAAGAAAAAAACTGTCACTTCATTACGTTAAAATTTTACGCTTCTAAATTACTTGCAATTTGCAAAAAAAACTTTTATGTAACACAAAAGGGTTTTCACAGAATTAAAACAAATTTATAAAACCTAACAAAGCTATAATAAAATAAAAAAATAAGATAAATATAAATGTAAACACGATAATGCGTATAAACAAAAAAATACAAAGGCTAAAAAGGCGACAGGATGTCTGATCAGAATTCTGCGTAACGCCGTTCTAAATTGTTTAATCTATAGATATATATCGTGGATTATTTACCCACACTACGATAGGGTCAATTGCCCTTTAATACTAAAATAAATAACAAAGTGTGAAGGCGGAGCGTCAGAACTATAATTAATTACACTAAATAAATTTAAAACAACAACTTAATTTAACAAAAAAATACGACACCGCTCTCAACCCTTCGTTAACACAAAAAATAGTTCGAAACACACAAAAAAATCTTGAAAATATTCAATAAAAAAAACACAATATTATATTACCTTAAGGTCTGGAATTACACCTCTCCTGTGTTACAACAAATGAAAGCGAACTAGGTGATCGGTTACTGCTATAACGGAAATGAAATCTCCCTGCTCTGACAAATGATGAATGAAATGTTGACTATTGTTCTTTTATACACAAACGATTCCTTGATTGAATCTCGTTAAAATGTTACCACATAAATTAAAAACTTCTTTTAAAATAATAATTTGTGCGCTCAACTTGCTTGTTAACTTTTATCTTTTAAATAGTTTTATTCACATTAACAATCAAAAAAGGTTAATAACTTGTTTAAATAACTATAAATTTTAATATATTGCGAAAGTTTCTTTATCTTTAAACACGCCTTGTACTGCAAATAAGTGGCACTTCACGAACGTTAATTTTAAAATCCGCAGAAGCAAGAAAAACCAATGAGTTCACCGAAGGACTAATATAACACGACGATGATCTCTAGGTAACTTTACGTAAGATCGAAATCGGCACGAGGTATAATCCTTTGGTGATTGAACAGTTTTAATAAAATCCCTATACAGGTCTTCTTCAGAAGTAGCTAACTACCCTTACTACACAAAAAGTTCGTTCGTTAAACACCGAAAGGTCCAATACATCAACGTTCTAAACCACCCCTTAAAGCGTAACAACCAGCGTCACCGTACTACTACTCGGGAGCGCGATCAGTTTTAGAATCATGCAAATTATAACCAAAAATCCATCTTGGATTTTGAATCCCACCACTCAAAAAAATCTCATCTATTCTAATTCCACCAATTAAAAAAACGGAAGGAGAAGATATGGTACCCCAACACACAAATTTTGTTTTCGTCCGTAAGGACTCGGTAATTTACAAAATCTCAAACGTCAGCAAAATCATCGTGCAAAATATCTCTATATTTTCATTCAAGTACAAACAATCAGTCCCACATTCAATCTCTACGATTCAAAACCAACATACTCACTATTAATCTGAACCACTATAACTACTCGTCTTCCTCTCGCCAATATGACATCATATACACCTAAATCTACACTCTTTCTATAAGTTACTTAATTTTTACAAAACTTTCTATTATATTTTACGGAAATCAAACGAAATAAACCTTATTTACACTTATATACAACTATTTACAAATAATACGTTACTCAACATTCAATAAACGGGGAATAATAAGGAAAAAAGAATCTAAATTACGGAATAATAATTCACAAACAAAACAAACTAAAGCTCGCCACACACACACCATCCCTAAAGGTCGCAACACACGTAACACAAATTTATCTATAAAACTCAACTTAACAACAACAAAAATATGTATATACGGAATCTAACAAAGTGCATAGAATTACAAACAAAATTACCCACTACGTATACAGGGTGTTCAAAATACCCTGACAATTATTAAAACAAGATGTAAAGGCGAGAAATTTGATAGTGTTGTGGCTTTCTGACAATGCTTTAGAAATAGTTAAAGGAAAGAAAACAGCGAAAGAAATGATGAATGAAATTAAAGGAACTTATCAAAAACAAGGTATTGCTAATCAAATACTGTTACAGAGGAAGTTGAGAAATGTGAAATATATGGGAAATGGTTCATTACGCGAGTTTTTAATAAATTATGAGAAGAGTTAAGAAACTGTGGAGGAAACATAGAACAAAGAGAAATTATAACTCAGCTTTTAGCGTTAATGCAAGAAACTTATCAATCTATTACGACAGCAATTGACATTTTATATTGTCAAAACACTAGCGTAGTGTCATTAGGTTTTATTAAATTTAAATTATTAATGGAAGAAGCACGACAATTCAAGAATAGAGAACCTGAATCTGTTAGTTCATCAGTTTTCGTAAGTAAGAGAAGATGTAGAAACAATAGAAACGAAAATGTGTATGAGAAGAATAAAAATTTTCCTTATAGATGCCACAAATCTAGAGAAGTAGGTCACATGATTAAAAAAAGAAGAACAAGAACATTTGTTAGTGAAATGATTGGTACATAAGAAAAATTAACTTTACAGATTTCAAAAGAAGAAATTGAGTTTGTCATTACTAGTGAAGCTACGAACCATTTAGTGAAATTATCAGTTGGAAAGTATTTGATAAATGTGAAAGAAGTATTTAATAAAATTGGTTTAGCTAAAGTGGGAGAAGTTGTAATAGGACAGAGAAAAGGAGACTTACTTTTGGAAACAAAAGATGGTAAAAGAAATATAATTTTAGAAAATGTTTTGGAGTGTGAAAATTTGTCTTGTAACCTGATGTAAGTAAATAAAATGGAAGAAAAAGGTTTAAAGATTTATTTTTAGAATGGAAAAGTAATAGTAGAGAAACAAGGTTTAAAAATACTTACAGGAGAATTAAATAAGAATTTATATAAAGTGACATTGAATTTGAGGTTAGAGAAAAATAAGGTTAATATGACAGAAGTAAAAAGAGAGGTTAAAGCAACAGAAGTAAATAAAGATTTAAAGCATAGGAGAATGGGTCATTCATCAAAATTTCCACCAGAAGAAGTGTGTGAAGTTTGTTTGAAGGGAAAGCAGTCAATAAAAGTATGGAAGAGGAAAGAAAAGCAAAACATTTATTAGAAATAGTTTCGTTAGATGTGTGTAGTCCGATCATTCCTAGAAGTCGTGATGGGAAAAGGTACATTGTTATGTTTATAGATTGTTTTATGGAGAGAAAGAATGAAGTTTTTGAACATTTTAAAACTTATCTTGCTATGGTTAGAAAATAAATTTAAACAGAGAATGAAAAGGCTAAGGTTAAATAATGGAGGGGAATATATATCAAATGGGTTTAAAACTTTATGTAGAGAAAAAGGAATACAAATTGAGTATACAATACCTAGAACTCCTCAACATAATGGTGTAGCAGAAAGGTATAACAGAACGGTAATGCAAAAGCTAGATGATTAATATTTGATTCTAAATGATCAAAAGAGCTTTGTAAAGAAGCAGAAAGTACTAGTATTTATCTATTAAATGTAATTAAAACTTCAGCAATAAAAGATGGAAGAACACCAGCTGAAATATGGTATAGGTAATATGAAACCAAATTTAAATAAAATTAGAGTTTTTGGATGCAAAGCATATGTTCAGTGTTCATGTACCTAAAGAAGAGGGAAATGGAAAGCTAGATAGCAGATCCAAGTTAATGTATATGGTAGGTTACACGATTAATGCATATAGGGTTTGGGATTCAGAGAAAGTGAAGATTATTGTAGCAAGAATTGTAGTTTTTGATGAGAACTTAATAAGAGAGTTAATAAATTCAGATGGTGATGATCAAGAAAGAGATACATTGCAACAAAATGGTAGTAATAAAAGTCAATTACCAGAATTAGAAGATAATGTAACTAGTAATGATGATAAAGAGATAGAGGAGAATCTAATTAAATAAAGAAAATCATATCGAAACCGACAATTACCTTTGAGATTAAGTGATTATAATGTAGAATTAATGGCAGCACTTTCAGTAGGAATTATGAGTTGGCTGTTAAACAGGGTTCGAAATCAGCAATTAATGAAGAATTGGAAGCTATAGAACAAACTAAAACATGGAAACTTGTATCTAGATCAGTTAATAAAGAAGTAATTGATTACAAATGGGTATTTTGTGTGAAAGAAAGAGATGGAGTGAAGATAACAAGGGCCAGACTTGTTGCTACAGGTTTTAAACAAACAGATTTAGAAGAAGAAGTTTATTCACTATTTGCTCGTATGATGTCTATACGTGTGCTTTTAGCAATTTATGCCAAAATGGATACGTTGCTTCATTAAATGGATGTCAAATGTGCTTTTCTAAATGGAAAATTGAAATGACCAGTGTATATGGAACCTCCAGATGGGTTAGAAAATGTAGTATGATAATAAAAATACCTTTCTATTGATACATGTTGATGATATAACTTTAATGTCAATTTCAGAATAAAAAGCAATTGATATAAAGGAAAAATTGTTTAATAAATTTCAAATAAGTGATTTAACTAGTAAAGAGAGTTTGAAATTTTTAGGTTTAAATATTATAAGAACAGAAAAAGGTATTTTTGTTAATCAAAGAGAATTAGTGAAAAAAATTTTAGATACTTTTGGTATGTTGAGTTGTAGATCAAGTAATATACCAATGCAACCAAATTCATTTTTAAACTATATGGATAATTTTGAAGAAAAATATCCTTATAAACAATTAATTGGATATCTTATGTATTTAATGTTGGAAAGTAGAGCTGATATAAGTTTTTCAGTTTTTTTTTATGATTGTGGACCTGAACAGGCTAAATTTGGCCTATCGTGCTAAAGCACTCAGGAACACTTAGGAGGATGGATAGAGGGATAATGAATTGTCAATAGATGCCTACGAACAGCTACCTTAAATTTTCTCATAAGTGAGAGGAAAATAGGAACTAGGGAGATCATTCCAGAGTTTAGAAGCCGTGTAGAATAATGTGGATTGCGCCCGTTTGGTACGACAAGTGGAGATTTGTACTGCATACTGATGATGTGAATGAGCGAACCGAGTGTTTCTCGCAAAGATAGCCCGAGATGGTATCAAAGAATATAATTCAGCAGCACAATAGCCGTTGTAATAACGATAATACAAAGAAAGAACTGAAACCATCCTTCTATGCTCAAGGGGCTGTATGTGAGGAGTTAAGGACGGGTCATTTATAAGTCAAATGGCTCTCTTTTGAATACGGTCAACGATATTGAGAGCGTATTGGGGAGCACTAACCCAGAGGTGAGAATTATATTCCAGATGAGGCCGAATTTGGGCCTTATACAGCAGAAGGAGTTGTCGAGAGGTAAAGTACTGCTTAGATCTGTACAAAAAGCCTATTCTACGAGCAGCTGTTTTGGTAGCTGACAGAAGATGGTCAACCCATGAGAGATTTGAAGATAGAGTCATACCCAACAGAGTAATAGGATCTGAAAACTTAAGAACTGAGCAATTCATACTTACAACAGGAAACGATCGATCTTTAACTAGATTATTGCTTCCCCATTCGAGAATACGTTGAATGTCTTTGTTGATTGAATTTGCCATTTCAGCTTTAATTTCTTGATTTGACATAGAAGGTGGATTATCACTATGAGTAGACTGAGATGAACTACAATGAAGAGTGCTATCGTCAGCAAAGCAATGGATGGGGTTAGTTGTTAAAGAAATAAGGTCATTTATGTACAGCAGAAAAAGTGTAGACGCTATAACGGATCCCTGTGGTACGCCCGCGTTAATGCTAACTTCTTTTGAAAAAAGGCACCAACTACAACACGT
>JARFJB010000534.1:5802500-5860000 GCA_036346205.1 Vesta saturnalis
AATTACTTAATGATGAAAAAAACCAATAGACAGTTTTATATCAACTATTCAAACTAAAAACACAAAACGGGTTTAGTAAACTGTATAAAATAGTTCAATATTTAGTTTAGTTCTCTAACACAGTTATTATTAGAACAGTCGAAAGAAAACACATTTGAAGGTATGCGTATTATTTTTAATATATATTTTACTTGCTAATGTTCACAAAAATGCCAATAAAGATTATAATGTGTTATTATAGGAGGAGGCTGTCATAAACCAATCAACTCTGCATCAGCCCTTATTCTACTCGATCTCTACTCATTTGTTTACTTAATTAGATAAAGGTGTGAGTGTTACGCTATTTTTTAATAAATTAATTAATAGCATTATGCGGTACGTATTTGTTGGTTTTAAACTTCGTAGTTATTGATTCGCATGTAATAATAAACCGTTAAAACCTTTTGTCTTTTATTTCCGTTATAGCAATTTGGTATTTTGAAGATTGGCTGATTTTGAGCAAGCAAGCTGCAATTAATTAAACCAAATCAAAATTTTTGAATTGTAAGTTGGTTTTCGTAAACTGTAGGGTACGATCTGGTTTTTATTAAGATTGATTTAGTTGATTGGTTGATTGATTGATCTGATTGATTGGTTTGTTTGTTTGAGAAAGAGCCTAGAGGGAGAGAGAGACGTGCATGATCAACTTCTATTGCAGAAAATGTTCATTAGTCTATACACTACCAGATGGCGCCACAAACAAACCCTAATTAGTCCTACCGCTAAGTGACGCTATAGAAAAAATATTCATTAGCCAATACACCACTAGATGGCCCTACAAGCAAATTCAAGTTTCGCAACAAGGGGGCCACGACGAAAAGGCGCAGACCTAACACAGGTTCTTATAGCTGTCTTACAAGTTAGCATTAGAGCCTCTTATTGGAACATTTCAAATTTCCCACCGTTACCATTGCAGAGTTTTAAGCCTCCAACCAGGGCTCAGAAGCTGGGTGGGGCTAAGAACCAGTCAGAAACTAATCAGGTGAAAGTGACTGTCCTTAGGATCTCCATTCAGAACATTGTATGCGCACGCATTTGCTTACCTTTCAAAAAGACTCCTAATACAGCCAAATTAGGGTGAAAATTCCATCAAGGGCTGAAAATGGCCTCCGAAAAGAAGCCATAGGGGTGAAAAAATACAATCCCCACGTGCCGTCCCAGGGGGCGGGGTTTGTGACGTAAAAGAGTAGAGGGGACGGTGTCGGGGTACTACTGTGGTTATACAATAAAACTTAATATTAAGGTTATTTTATGGAAAACGATGAAACAAAATACAGTTTCCTTATCTAGTTCTGAGTCCGAATATGTTAGTTTATCTGCATTTGTGTTACTGAATGCATATTTGTTGCTCAGTTATTAAGTGAAACTTTTAACACTAAATTTTTTGCAGCCACATATATGAAGATAATAATCAATCATGTATAAAAAATGGCTAATACACTTGAAACTAAACGTACAAAAGGTATAGATGTGAAACATCATTTTGTTAGAGATTGTGTTCATCAAAATTGAATTAGACTAAGTTATGTGCCTTTAGCTGAACAAATTGCAGATATATTAACAAAACCTATAACAAAAGTTGAATTTAATTATTTTCGTGAGAAGTTGAATATTGTTAATTTGAATATTTAGAATTTTTTTCAATGATGGAATTTTGTTTACATTTTGGTTAGTAATTCTGATGTGTAGAATTTAACTTTGTTATAGTTAGTTTAGAAAATTTCTAGATAGATCTAGATGACCTACATAGTTTAAATTTTTTTCAATATTATATTTAAAATAAAATAGAAATGTAGATTTGAGTGGGAGAATGGTAGCAGAGCATAGAAACCATGTTTTCAATTCCTTCGTGCAGGTTTTGTATCTGTGGAATCCGTTACATTTGCAGGTTACACACTATTGAATGCTAACGGATTAGTCATGGTTACGTTTTGACATTCCCGTAGAACTTTTGGAACTTGAACTCCTCCTGATCTCGGTAAGTGGGCTACAGATCCTGTTCTTTCAAATTTGCTAATCAAATTACGGTACGCTTTGATTCACAGTGTCCATATGTCAAACCCATTTTTCTAGGAACTCTTCGTAATCCAGCGCTGTAATTTTTACTCGCAAGAACACTGCATTAAACGAATTCCTACTTGTAGATTTATGTTATTATAGTTAAAGTCGTTTCAATGCACGTTTACATGAGATTTATTTTGAGTACCATCCTATAAATCACGATGATCAAGTTTGCCACTTGTATCAGCAGCTTTCTGTAGATACAGTAAAATCCAATCATTGAAGCAACTAGATTCCATTTACATTATGCTACTAGTTTGATTTCTTAAAATTATATAATACTGTAAAGTATACCCCTTACTTTATGATGACGCGTATGTAAATGTATAGTTAATATCGTTAAGAAACGTGTAATTTTGGTTGTATACAACTAGTGTAAGAAAGAGCGGTTTTCTACAAATGGTTTTTTGGATTTTAATATAGAGATATAAAAATTAATCCTTCCATTCTGGGAATTAAATACTGGTTGTGAACTAAACTGATAAAAAATTGTTGGAATGACAATGGTCCTACAAATTTTAATTAGAAAGAAAATATTATTAAAATTATACCATTCGATTAGAGTTTCCTTTGATATAGCAACTCTGTAATGTTACAACTTATAATGAATTCCTTTTAATTTGGAATTACAGTGTTTTAAATATTTTAATTTATTTTTAAGCCATGCTCTTCTTTGTTTAAATTACTGTGCACCTTCTGTACGACGTAATATAATTAAGAATATAAATTATTTTATTCTTCATTCAAGACATTGTATATCTCTGTTCCATTAAACACAGCTTTTGGAAGTCAGTCTTTAAAACCCAAAACGTTTTAAAACTTCTAATTATTAACAAATATAGGAGTTTTATATTATTGGGTGTATATAGAAGTGTTTACATATTTACTAAAACAAAACCTCTACATAATCACCGTAATGCCACTGTTTTAATTCGAAGTTGCAGTTTTTAGGGTTTGTACTGTAATATGACAACAGTACTCATATCTCAAAATTTATATATATATATATATATATATATATATATATATATATATATATATATATATATATATATATATATATATATATATATATATACAATGTGTCCGCTAATTAATGGTACACAGCAAAACTGGATATTCCTTGGGTAAAAATATTGCGATTTAGCCAAACTTACCTTAGTCCAAAAGCTGATCATAACCGAGATACAGGGTGTTAAAGTGTTAATTTGCAATTCGTTTTTTCTTAATAATTCGTCAACAGGGCAACATAACGGCACAAAATTAGATATGTGGAGGTTTTCGGGGGTGAGAAATTCAAATCCGTTCTTATTTTAGACGCCACTTGTAGAAGCCGCCACTTACAGTACATTACATCTATTAAAAATGACCTAATTTTTTTGAATCTCCCTGTATTAGCCTAAATATTAAAGATTATGAATTTTCCATCTTTTTTACAAAAAAAAGTTATACCTTGTAAATGTCTCTCCGAGTGACCGTTTTCAAGATATTTGCGTATAAATTATTCAGTTCACCTTTTCAAATTCCACATAAAAATGTTGCTTGAAGTAAGCTGTGATTAAATCAGATGCAATAATAAATGCTATAATTGTAAATGTCAAACTTTATGGGTGTTTGTTGATATTTTGCACGTTTTTTTTTAATTTTTATAACTGTGTACAAAATGCCCAGACATAATGAGTTTTCAAATGAAGAAATGCGTGATATGATTTGTGTATACGCGCAGAAATTATTTAATGGACGTAGGGCGCATCGAAGGTACTTGGAAATGTATCCACGACGGAAACAGCCAGATTTTAAAATTTTCAAGAATCTCTATGATCAACTGGGAGAAAAAGGCTCGTTTCGTCCCAAACGAGATTCTACAGGACGCCCTAAGATTATAACTCCTTACTAGGAAGATGAAATTCTGATTCGTGTAGCTGAAAACAGTGAACTAAGCACAAGACACCTTGCTGCGAGAACTGGCAAAGGTAAGTCCACTTTTCACAAAGTTCTTACTGAAGAGGGACTGTATCCATTTCATTTCACGCCTGTACAAAATTTACTGCCAGCTGCTTTACCAGCTAGACTGGCATTCGCTCGTTTTTGTCGTATCCAGCACAATGCCGACCCATTGCTTTTAAAAATATTATTTACCGACGAAGCAACCTTTACACGTAGAGGCATTTTTAACTTTAGGGATAAACATTCGTGGGATTTAGAAAATCCACATTTAGTAGCCGAAAATCACTTCCAACATGAATTTAAAATTAATGTTTAGTGCGGCCTTATTGGTAACCATGTATTGGGCCCCTTCGAATTACCTACTAATTTAAACGGCGAAATCCACCTTAATTTTCTGCAAACTCAGTTACCCGAGTATTTTGATGATTTGTCCCTAGGACTAAGACAAAACATGGTGTTCATGCAGGATGGAGCCCCTGCACATTTCTCTAGACGTGTCGAAGACTATCTAAATGTTCAATTTCCTCATCTCTGGATAGGTCGTGGAAGCCAGACGCCTTGGCCGCCTCGAAGTCCCGATTTCAATCCACTTGATTTTTGTTTTTGGGGATATTTGAAATTAGTGGAGCTGATCGGCCTATTTCCACAGTTTATGCTTTTTGAGCGCGACGTTTCGGAAGCGGACTCTGCTTCCGTCATCAGGCTTAGTCCTGAGAAGGACTGTTTTCGCACTTGAGTCGAATTCATTTGTTACATCTAATTTTTCTCAAGCACTTGACTACTCTCAGATTCGAACTTGGTACCTTTCACTTACTAGTCTGACACCTTTACCGCTGAGCCACTGAGTAATCCAATATATATTTGTTAGAACTTATATATATATTAAACTATTTTTCGTGGTTGCGCAGAAGTTTATTGCGCATGTTGCGCCGTAACCTCTTGCGCAGGTGTATTGCGCTTAAGCTCTTCGCGCATTATTGGAATCCATATGGGTTTCATTTCTACACTAGCTTGGCTTATTGGATTTTCTGCTAGTGCGATGAATGTGGCTTCTTTGAGTTTCCGACGAGTTGTATTCTCGTCCTTTGCCACTATCTGTATGTTATCCCATTGGATGCGGTGGTCTTCGTTCCAGACATGTTCAGCGATTCTTGATCTTTCTGTTTCGCCCTTGTGGACGTTGTTCTTGTGTTCCTGAGTTCTCACTTTGAGTGGTCTACTGCTCTCTCCTATGTATGCTCTGCCGCATTCGCATGGTAGGTTGTATACACAGTTCTTGGAATTCTGATCTTCATTGTATGGTTTGGTTTTGGTTAGTATTCCCTGAGCGTTCTGGTCGATTTGAAGGCAGTGCGTATCTTGTATTTGCTGCCTATCCTTCGTATTTTGTCTGAGGTACCTTGTATATATGGTATTATCGCTGTATATTTAGGTTCTTCTTTTCGGTTACCCTTTCCTGTTAAGGTTAGGTGTTAGATCGGGTAGCCATTTTCTTTGAGTGTTCTAGCGATATTTTCTTTTCTCTGTTCAGGTCCTCTTGTTTTGAGCATATTGTTTTGCTCTATCGTACAAGCATTTTGCTACGCCTAACTTCACGTTTTTGTGGTGATTGGAGTTGTAGTGTAGGTACCTCCCTGTGTGGGTAGGTTTGTCCACGTATCTAGATACGTGGACGATACCTTCGTAGTTTGGCAACACGGCAAGCATAAGCTAGATGAATTCCTAGATCATCTAAATAGCCGCGCACCCACCATCAAATTCACAATGGAATTGAGTCGGAAAAAACTGCCATTCCTGGATGTACTTGTACACAGGAATGACAACACTTTCACGACAAGTGTATACAGGAAACCTACCCACACAGGAGGTACCTACACTACAACTCCAATCACCACAAAACGTGAAGTTAGGCGTAGCAAAATGCTTGTACGATAGAGCAAAATAGATACGTGGACGATACCTTCGTAGTTTGGCAACACGGCAAGCATAAGCTAGATGAATTCCTAGATCATCTAAATAGCCGCGCACCCACCATCAAATTCACAATGGAATTGGAGTCGGAATAAAACTGCCATTCCTGGATGTACTTGTACACAGGAATGACAACACTTTCACGACAAGTGTATACAGGAAACCTACCCACACAGGAGGTACCTACACTACAACTCCAATCACCACAAAACGTGAAGTTAGGCGTAGCAAAATGCTTGTACGATAGAGCAAAATAGATACGTGGACGATACCTTCGTAGTTTGGCAACACGGCAAGGAGAAGCTAGATGAATTCCTAGAACAGCTAAATAGCCGCGCACCCACCATCACATTCACAATGGAATTGGAGTCGGAACAAAAACTGCCATTCCTGGATGTACTTGTACACAGGAATGACAACACTTTCACGACAAGTGTATACAGGAAACCTACCCACACAGGGAGGTACCTACACTACAACTCCAATCACCACAAAAACGTGAAGTTAGGCGTAGCAAAATGCTTGTACGATAGAGCAAAATAGATACGTGGACGATACCTTCGTAGTTTGGCAACACGGCAAGCATAAGCTAGATGAATTCCTAGATCATCTAAATAGCCGCGCACCCACCATCAAATTCACAATGGAATTGGAGTCGGAATAAAACTGCCATTCCTGGATGTACTTACACAGGAATGACAACACTTTCACGACAAGTGTATACAGGAAACCTACCCACACAGGAGGTACCTACACTACAACTCCAATCACCACAAAAACGTGAAGTTAGGCGTAGCAAAATGCTTGTACGATAGAGCAAAATAGATACGTGGACGATACCTTCGTAGTTTGGCAACACGGCAAGCATAAGCTAGATGAATTCCTAGATCATCTAAATAGCCGCGCACCCACCATCAAATTCACAATGGAATTGGAGTCGGAACAAAAACTGCCATTCCTGGATGTACTTGTACACAGGAATGACAACACTTTCACGACAAGTGTATACAGGAAACCTACCCACACAGGGAGGTACCTACACTACAACTCCAATCACCACAAAAACGTGAAGTTAGGCGTAGCAAAATGCTTGTACGATAGAGCAAAACAATATGCTCAAAACAAGAGGACCTGAACAGAGAAAAGAAAATATCGCTAGAACACTCAAAGAAAATGGCTACCCCGATCTAACACCTAACCTTAACAGGGAAAGGGTAACCGAAAAAGAAGAACCTAAATATACAGCGATAATACCATATATACAAGGTACCTCAGACAAAATACGAAGGATAGGCAGCAAATACAAGATACGCACTGCCTTCAAATCGACCAGAACGCTTAGGGGAATACTAACCAAAACCAAACCATACAATGAAGATCAGAATTCCAAGAACTGTGTATACAACCTACCATGCGAATGCGACAGAGCATACATAGGAGAGAGCAGTAGACCACTCAAAGTGAGAACTCAGGAACACAAGAACAACGTCCGCAAGGGCGAAACAGAAAGATCAAGAATCGCTGAACATGTCTGGAACGAAGACCACCGCATCCAATGGGATAACATACAGATAGTGGCAAAGGACGAGAATACAACTCGTCGGAAACTCAAAGAAGCCACATTCATCGCACTAGCAGAAAATCCAATAAGCCAAGCTAGTGTAGAAATGAAACCCATATGGATTCCAATAATGCGCGAAGAGCTTAAGCGCAATACACCTGCGCAAGAGGTTACGGCGCAACATGCGCAATAAACTTCTGCGCAACCACGAAAATAGTTTATATATATATAAGTTCTAACAAATATATATTGGATTACTCAGTGGCTCAGCGGTAAAGGTGTCAGACTAGTAAGTGAAAGGTACCAAGTTCGAATCTGAGAGTAGTCAAGTGCTTGAGAAAAATTAGATATAACAAATGAATTCGACTCAAGTGCGAAAACAGTCCTTCTCAGGACTAAGCCTGATGACGGAAGCAGAGTCCGCTTCCGAAACGTCGCGCTCAAAAAGCATAAACTGTGGAAATAGGCCGATCAACTCCACTAATAGGAAACCACAGTTACAAAACACTTATAATACAGATATTTGAAATGGCTCGTGTATAAAGAAACAGTGAACACTCGAGAAGAATTATGGCAGAAAATTGTAAATGCTGTCGAACAGTTTCGAAACGATCAGTTATTATTTAGGATGACGGTCGTTCAGAAGACGGGTTCTCAAATGTATTGAAGTGAATGGTAATCACTTTGAACAGTTATTGTCGAAAGATGCTCTCTTTTTTTATTAAATATTAATATTTTTGTATTGTAGTTTTCTTGTTGTTATTTCTGTAGTAATTATAGCATTTATTATTGCATCTGATTTAATCACAACCTAGGTACTTCAAGCAAAATTTTACATGTGAGAATTTGAAACGGTGTACTGAATAATTTATACGCAAATATCTTGAAAACGGTCACTCGGAGAGACATTTACACGGTATAACTTTTTTTTGTAAAAAAGATGGAAAATTCATAATCTTTAATATTTAGGCTAATACAGAGAGATACAAAAAAATTAAGTCATTTTTAATAGATGTAATGTACTGTAAGTGGTGGCCTCTACAAGTGCCGTTATGTCGCCCTGTTGATGAATTATTAAGAAAAAACGAAATGCAAATTAACACTTTAACACCCTGTATCTCGGTTATGACTAAGGTTGGACTAAGGTAAGTTTGGCTAAATCGCAATATTTTTAAGCAAGGAATGTCCAGTTTTGCTGTGTACCATTAATTAGCGGACACCCTGTATATATATATATATATATATATATATATATATATATATATATATATATATGGTAGATATGCTGTTGTGTGTGTGTGTGCGGTGCGTGTGTGTGTGTGTGTGTGTGTGTGTGTGTGTGTGTGTGCGCGTGTGCGTGTGCGTGTGCATGTGCGTGTGTGTTTTGTGTGTTGTGTGTGTGTGTGTGTGTGTGTGTGTATATGGGTGTGTGGATATGCGTGAGTGTGTGTGTGAATGTAGGTTAGTGTCACGATAACTCGAAAACAATAAAACGTACATACCTGAACGTATGTTTATTTAGGCTTGTTTTCACTTTTCTTGGTGCCTATTAAATTTTGGGAGAACCCCAACGGGTGAGAAGGGGCTCACAGTTTTATTTTTATTAAATATTTCGGAAACAGCTGCGTATTTATAAGATATAAAAATGCCAGCGTATTGATTTTAAAACTATAAATTAATGACGCTCTATCCAATTTTTCGATTTGATGCGAAATTTGGCGGCAACAAATTGTCAAGTTAGAACTTATGTGTTTCTTAAAATTTGTTCAATGTTTGATAACGATAAGCTTTATAGGAAAATGTGCATTCTGGTTTTTTTCTTAATACAGTTTCTTAGTCCGAAGCCAAATGAGCCTTAAAAATTAATTAAACTAGGTTTAAAGTGCTTAAAGTGTATTATCGATACTTTTATAGAAGCGGAGGCATTGGAATTTTTTTCATCGATAATTTTATTCTATCTGGCAGTTACATTAAAGTGTATCTGAGTCATCATTGTTGTCTTTGCAATGTTGTTTATCTTTACTATGAACGTATTACAAATGAAGTTAAATATATTACCCTGAAAAATTTGATGTAGCTCGCACGTAAATTCCGTATGCCTTTTTGGTAGTGTATTAGCAGATAAGGGCAACAGCTAAACAGTTTAGGTTTGAATGTCTTTTACGTATTGATATTTGGTCTTAAATGTATAAAACACATGTGATCACTTAAAAATATACACGTATGCAATTTCTTGCATTGTAAAAATGTAATGGGTATTAGATACAACCTACTTGGTTTATTTATTTCTTCATTAAACCCTTTCTCTCTCCTCTCTCTCTCTCTCTCTCTCTCTCTCTCTCTCTCTCATATATATATATATATATATATATATATATATATATATATATATATATATATATATATATATATAGCGTCCCCATAATTAATGGTACATAATTGATAATTAAGAAGTTAAAGTTGAAAATTATTAAATTATTAATGGCTCTAACTTTTTTAATACACTGTATTTTTGTACTAAATTTAGTGGAAAGTTTTACTGACCCAAGGCGCACCCAACCATAGAAAAATATGTGAAATCGCTTTGGCCAGTGGCGTACAACAGGAATGTTATGCCCCTTCACCCCTTTTAACTATTACGCAGCTGTGCGAATATCAATTTCAACTATAAATTCATATTTTCCAATGTTTTGTATGTAAAATGTGTACTCTCCTTAACGTGAATAATTATCGAGATATTAACCATTAAAGAGCTAAAAACACACTAATTATAACTTATTTTTCTGCATATCCACTGTGCATTCGGCAGTAAAAACCAAAACTATGTTTGTTATTATTTTTTTAATTTATTATTTGAATTCCTAGCAAAAGTGCACAATTTTAATGTCAAAATAATGAATTGTAAACAGAGCAATCCTGACCTACTACCAAATCTACTATGGTTAGGCATAAAAGTTTCATTCAAGGGCAAAAACAAATATTTCACTAAACCAAAAATTTTACCAACCAAAAATTACAAAAACTGTTCAAAGTGACCACCTCGAGCTCGGATGCAAGAATCCAATCTTCTCCTCATTGACTGGCGAACTCTCTCAAAAACACCAGAATCTGTTTTAATTGAGTTGCACCCAGCAATGATTCGATTTCTTAAGTCTTCTACGTTTTCCAATGGAGTAGCGTACACCAAGGACTTCAAATGACCCCACAGGAAAAAATCAAGGGGATTTAAGACCGGGGATCGTGCAGGCCATAAGTGAGGTCTACCCTGGCCAATCCAACGATTTCCGTATGCTTGTGTTAGGAAAGCACGAGCTACTTGACTAAAGTGGGCTGGTGCGCCATCGTGCATATACCACATTGCATCTCTAATTGCTAATGGTACCTACTCCAGAAATCCAGGGAGCGTGTTTTCCAAAAAGTTGCGACACACCTCTCCGGTAAGTCTCCCGGGTAGAAATACCGGTCCAATTAGGTACCCACTCCAAACATTCAAAGAAAACTGATGTTGAAAACGATCTTCAACAATTTCATTTGGATTTTCTTCATACCATACTTGGTTATTATGGAAATTCCGTATTGCATTTCTTGAAAAACTCGCTTCATCGGTGAACAGAATCAACATCAGGAGTTGAGGGATTTGAACCATTTTGTGTAAAAGCCATTGACAGAATGCAATGCGAGGAGGAAAATCAGCAGGAAGAAGTGCTTGAACGCGTTGTATATCGAATGGATACAACAAATTTTCCTTAAGAGTGCACCAAATAGTCCCATTACTTACATCCAAAGCGTCAGCAATTTTTCGAGTAGAAGTACCTCGATCTTCTTCAATCATGTCCAACACATCCTCTTCCAGCTCTACCGTTCTTGCTGTCCTTGGCCTTCCTGCTCCTCCATTTCGTCTTAATATGCCTGTTTAAAAAAAAACGCCGATGAATACATTCGAAAGTTTTTCTATCAGGAATACGGCCCGGAAATCTTTCAGTATACAACCGCCTAGCTTCTAATGCATTCCCATCAGCAAGTCCATAAATGTAGTGCATGTCGGTAATCTCGGCATTCGTATAGCGATTCATGATAAGGAACTTCAACAAATTCGACACATACAAAATTATTAATCACGAGACTCATTCAATATGTCAGTGATATGGCAGTGAATAATACAGGAATGTTTAAAAATATTTTTGAACGCATGATAAATGGACATGCACTAAAATGTTTTTTTTTTACTCAAAAACGGTACGTCGTACGATAAAAAGTCAAGAGAGCTTTTTTCTTCACAATTGAACAAAAAATCAAAAAATATTTTTTTATTTTTAGAGAAATCAGCGGCATCCTACTTTTTTCTTGAAAAATAGCCTGTGACGTGCCAATACGCGCGCCAAAGGTACTACTGAAACATCGTGTTGCATTGCAAAGTATGCGCCTCCCGCAGCTATTGATACGCGTAAAATTTCATTATGATATCTCAAGCCGTTTTGGAAAAATCTAATTTTGACTGTTTTTTTAAATTAAACTTCAACACGCTGTAGATCGGTAACGAAGCGTTTGCGGACTTATGTTTATAGGAACTTTATTGTATAAAATGACCTGGGCAACCACCCTCTTTATTATTGCCGAATCTTTTTTAAACACCCTGTATATATATATATATATATATATATATATATATATATATATATATATATATATATATATATACACACACACACATGTATATACATATGCAGGGTGGCACATTAGTGCGACAAAGTCCCATATCTCCTTTATTTAAAGAGATACAAAAAAAAATTAAACACAAAAGCTGTAAGATATGTTCTGGTGCATATTCCAAAAATATTTTCAATTATACAGGGTAGATCATAAAAGCTTAGAAGTAATTTGAATTTTTTTTTTAAATAGAAGACCCTATATATTATTACATATTTAGATTCTACATACGATTTTAGACACATTTTATATATAATGTCCTATACCTAAGTCTAACCGTTTTTGACAAATTTCAAATTTTTTGTCAAAAATGACGTTTGCAGGCCAAAACATAGGTGGAAATCTTTTCTAAACGAAACCTTTATCAATTAGTTATGGTTGGTTTCCTTGGAAATGGGGACCTACTCTAATGGGCTGCATTGATGTTTTTGTAATATATTCATACAGGGTGATCAAAAATGGACAATAAAAAGTAGATTTAAAAAAACCTATAGTCATTTTTTTAAAATGGAAACCCCCTATTTTTTTAATTCTATCTTATTTAGCATTAAAAATAAGGGTGACTTTGTATAAGAGTGTATATTCCAAAAAATTGTAGTTTTGAAATAATGACAATTTAACATTTTTTATTGTAAAAAGGCTATACGGCTTTCAAGTTTTGTTGTTAGTTGGCCGTGACGGCGAGGCGTGGCATATAAAAATAATAGAGATCATCAGAAACGTCATTATTTATTGTCAGTTGATAATTTGTGTGATGCATTAGTGTATTTTATAGCAAATTAATTTAAAACTTGAATTAAAATTGTAAATAATGAATTTTTCGCAATACGAGATGGTTGATATCATTTTTGTTTTGGGAGCTAGTGATAAGAATACGCTCTTAGCAATAAGACTGTATCAACAACGGTTTCCAGAAAGACGACAACCTGAAAGAAGGGCATTTGAAAAGCTTTTGGAGCGTTTTGAAAGAACTGGCAATGTGTTATATGAAAAAAATACTAGGGAAAAACGTACACAGACTGAGAAAAATCAATTAAATGTACTATTAACAGTTACCGAAAATCGATATATTGGACAACGAGCCATTTCTCAGCAGGTTGGTGTTCAACGACGTACGGTACAGACCTTTTCTTATTTGGTTCCAAACAAATTAGCCATAACCTACTACTTACTACTTGTACACAAAAAAAATTCTTGAAAATCTTATACTAGGAGCTTGCATACACATATGTATATTTTTGGAAACCCTACATTATGCCTAATAAACATAAGAAATAATATGCAGGGTGTTCCATTTCAAAAACCATGTAGGCTTCATAACTAAAAAACTGAAGGTGCTATAAGAAATCTGACTATGTCAATGGATTATACGATACAAAAATTGTGTAGGAATACGTTCTGACTTCTTCGGTAAGTTTATATATAACTGAGATACGAGGGATACCTCAAAAGTGATACCTTTCTATTCCACCCTATATCTCACAAACCAAAAGGTCTATGATGATTCTATTGGCGCCATATTTAATTTCACAAAAAAGTAGCATATTGTTGCGAAAACCGTACCTATCTTTAAAAACAAGGGAGATACCCCGCAAAAATGCCGAAAATGGAATGTACATAATAATTTGCCCTAAATGAAACCTCTGTGTTACGCCATTGAGTCTTGTATATCATTCTTATTATGTATCCTCCAGTTAAATTGTAATTTTTTATTTCGTGGGAATAAATAATTATTTAACTCATCGTTATGTAGCTTTTTTTCTTATTGCTACATTGAAATTAACTTAATGACTTATAGCTGTATAATTTTCATAAAAATTTGTGGTACAATTAGAATTTAATAGATAAGATAATCTCTTTCCAAATAGATATTGAATGGAAAAGCACGTGTTTTAATTCTGTTTAATTTTTAATTAAGCAACCCAAGTTAGTTGGGATATAATCCAACATGATTTAAATCTCGGACATAAAGTTTTTGATATCAACATGTGTTCAATGTGGTAAAGTAATTAAGTTTTACACATGTGTTTAATTACATATCAATCGTATACATGGAATTCCTTTAGGATTTCAATTTTTACTTCTATGTTTCGTTTTCTGGACTTTTCTGTATCATTTGTGTACTATTGATGATATCAACATTATGGTTATATTCGAAAAATTACCAATCTAAAATTACATGGCCACCTTTTGTCTACATTCAAAATCACTTACTGTAAACATAACTCCAGAATCCACACTACCCTTGACTTTCACGTCGAAACGGGGTAGTCTACAACTACTATCATTTCACCTGATGAAAATTGTGTAGCTATTATATTGAACATACTGAAGATTCACTTACTTGTTTATTGTCCAATTGTAACTAGCATCCAATAACCGTTAATCATTGTTTGCTTTTTTGATTTGTCAATTTACACTGGCAAGATATACCAGTGACTCTTGTAGTGCTGAACTTGAGTCTCAACATTAGTTAGAATTATGTATAATTATGTATGTATGTATTTATTTTTCATTCAGGGTAGAGACTTTGTGCCACGAGCATTTATTTTTTCTTTAAAGTAAAATTTTAGTACGTAAACCCCTGAGCTTCACGGTAAACGTTTCTTGTAGTTCTACTTATAATTATTGCATTGATTAACCAATAAGGTTTTACAGATAACTAATTACTTTGATGTGTTATAGCTTTCTGCAGAATTAAGATTTCGGTAATCTAATTTTTTTGTCTCGTTTTCTAAATTAACATTAACGGGACTTTTACGATTTATATTATATTATTCTTATTGAATAAAACAACAGTTTGAGTAAATTAAAATCTGATTTCCTTTTTTCATGTTTATTAAACAAACGGTTTTTGATTACTGAATACTTAATTTCTAGCTTTGGTTTATTGTGTTTTTATATATGTGCTAATTAAAAAGTTTTCCATCGGCTTCCCTCTCTCTGTACTTTCTTTTTAATTCTTAGGGTTGTATTTTAGAAAATTCAGGGCACCTACTATTACTATGAAAAGGCTTACTCTTACGAACGTATATGCTAGTCACGCATCCAAAGTGCTCCAATTACTTTGCTAGCTGTTGGGTTGTACTTTCTAAATTGTGCTGGGTTAAAGCCTCCCACTGCGGAAGTGTATAGGAGCCATAGACCTTCACAAACAGTAACATCTGGTACAAATTTAATGCGTTAGCCATTAATGAAAATGAAATGCTTAGTAAGCTATTCTCTTCAGCTGAAAAAATTATTATTTAGCTTTGGCATCACACATGTACCTTAATTAATTATAGATATGACATAAATAAATACGAACGCAAATGTTAAAATTTTACAAAAAATATTTAATTAACCGTGACTTGAGGAAGATGAAGGAAAATAATTCTTTCAAAGTATTTAAGAAAAGGAAGAACACGTACCTTTTAATGACAATACATTCATGCTACATAAATGATGTTTTTTACATAAAAACATAAAGAAAAGGAAATTTAATTTTCTAAACATATTATTCGACTGTTAATCTAGATTACAGCCATAACTTCATCACAATAATTCTAAATGATTAAATTTAATGTTGAAAATGTGAATAATATCAAACTATCCAACTGAAATTACTAAATTTAGTGGATTCAAAATGAAACAACATCAAAATGACTCTAAAATTTTATAGGCCCTATGAAAATAGGTAATAATTTCATATAGCGCAATGTGTCTACTTTGATTCATTAGTTAAACCCCTAACAATATCATGACACTAACTTTACAGAGGGTTCGCAGATCATTAATTTCTTCATTATCATAATAATTATAAGCTTACTATAATTACAATAAAAGTATAATATATGGTTCATAAAAACCTGAAATGCATTTTGTAATTAAGTATGAAAGGATTTATGTGAGCTATTTATATCGTTTAATTTTGTTCTATTAGTTACTAATGCTATAATTCAGAACTTCTACATACTGCTGTTTTTTAATTGCATCATTGAACATTGTGCATTTTTCAACCTTAAAGAAAGAAGCAGATCCTAATGTTGTATTTTAAACATATTATATACGAATGTTGAAAATTGATGGCTACGGTATTGCCACAAAAGTAATGGAATGTGTGTACTGATCAAATAGCTTTACTGATATTTTTTACTACTAAAGTTTGATTACGGTTTTAATTAAAATGTTGATCGTAGTTTAGCTAAATTAAAATTTTTAAAATCTAGTTAAAATGCAAAATAATAAATGGATTGGTTTTGATTTACTTTGAATATATAAATTTCAATCATAATGAAAAAGAAAGGATTAAGTTTTCACAGTTCCATTATTTTAGTATTGATATATTTGACATTTTCATAACCTTCAAACTCTGAAATAGATAATCTGAAGAGGTGAAATGTGTAAATTTTTATATTACATTTTTACCAACGAGGGTGTTAATGCTTAACCAGAAAATTTGTGTTATTCTGGAATAGTAAAGGCTTTAACAAAGCTTGTTTCATAACAACAGCTCTACCAAGTTGTCATGATCTTTTCAAGGTGTTCAACAATATGAGATTTTTAGCATTGTTTCTAAAAAAATAACAGTTGTCTTGCAATCAGTTTTTAAATTCACTAAACTCTGCTGAAAATTTTTTACAAGTATAAAATTACTGTTGTTAATGAGGTTGTGCAGTATAGCTAAAGGTATCCTGGCTCACATTAGGAATTTAAATCTGTACGAGAGAGAGACACAAGTACTAGAGAGGCAGAACGTGTCAAGGTCAATGCTACGCCGTCTTTGGTGGTAAAATTCGAGTTTAATGACCGTTTCAGGGCCAAAGTTTATTGACCTATAGAAGGTGTCATATTACACTACTTGGAAATTTAGAAATACAGTTCTTGCAAACCTCACAGTGGATACAGATAAGTAAAAAGTCCCCGTGTTTATCAGCGGTATTGCAAATAAATAAGTAAAGCAGTCATTTACTTGTCAAATATGTATTTAAATGGGCTAACTTATGTTCTATATAACATCAACTGTGTATTGTTAATCGTTATTCAGATACTGAAAAAATTTAACACTTACAAAAACGCAATTTCTCCCAAAACCTAATCTGCTGCAGGTGAAATGAAAACAAGTCTAAGTACTAAATTTGAAGTAGGTAGCTGTAGTCGTTCTGGAGTTACCACACACACACACGCACGCACGCATGCACGAACTCAAACACGCACGCACGCACGCACACACGCACACACGCACACACGCACACACGCACACAGCACACAGCACACGACACACACGCACAGCAACACGCAAACACACACACACACACGCACACACACACACGCACACACGACACACGCACACACGCACACACGCACACACACACACGACACACGACACACACACACGCACACACGCACACACAGCACACACACAGCACACGCAACACGACACAACGACACATACACACACACACACACACGCACACACACGCACACACGCACACGACACACACACACGCACACACACGCACACACAGCACACACGCACAGCACACAGCACACACACCACACACGACACACACATCACAGCACACACAGCACAGCACACAGCACCACACGCACACGCACACACGCACACACGCACACACGCACACACACACGACACACACCACACACGACACACACACCACACGACACACACCACAACGACACACGCACACCACAACGCACACAGCACACACACACACACCACACACACACACAGCACACACAATCACACGACCACCACACCACACGCCACCCACACCGCACACACGCACACGCACACACAGCACACACGCACACACACCACACACCACGACACACACGCACACACACACACACACACACAGCACACACACACGACACACCACACACCACACACACACACGCACACACACACACGCACACACACACACACGCACACGCACACACACACACGCACACAACACACGCACACACACACACGCACACGACAGCACACACAGCACACGCACACCACACACGGAAACGCAAACGCAAACGCACACGCTCACGCACATGCACATGCATGTATTACACGACATTACACCAATACACCATTTTTTTTGAAAAGCGTATATATTTATCTTTCCTAAATGCCACGCATAATCCATGTCTATTCAGAGTAGTAACTTTTTCTTATATGACGCTTTGTAATCACAATACTTATTGGATCGTAGTGTGTGAGTGATGAATTTGTAGACTGTACTCTTAGCCGTAGTAATTAGTGTGTTGGATAGATTTACGAAGGCGTTTTGTTTGAAAGTCCATAATAAATCTCTAATTGCGTTAAAGATTTTTAGATTAGTTTGAACACAATCACTTGTACGTAATTCCACGACCAGATCTGAAAAGATTTTACGATAGACTGAACAAATAAGGAAACTTGGTTGTAATCTAGAATTTTCGGATTGATGAAAAACGTTTACTACGAGACTCCAAACCTGTTTCCTTCCATTATTGAAAAGCATAATTTTCCAGTTTTGTGTTTCCTTGTGTTTAGGGTTGATCAGTTTTTGGACGGTTAGCAAACGAAAGCAATGTGACCTTGAAATCAAATGAACTAATCCAATTCCTCAAAATTAAAGAGTAGATAGAAATCTTGTTCGTGTACTCAATGTTTTCCAGACCACATAAAATTTATAAATAGTTTTTGAAATTGACAGAGTTGTGTGTTAGTTAAGGGTAAAATTTGCAAGCAATGCCAAACTGACTGGTTAAAAATTTTTCTTTTGGCAATCATTGATAAAGAAACACGCTTTTTCCACCTTTCTAAAGAAGTAGTAACTTTAACTTTAACATCTTGAAACGCCCACTCTACATCTGTGTTTTGGTTTCCAGAAAATCGTATCGGCAAGGTCGATAGGTCGACCTTGCCTGTTTCTCCATCTCCCCGTCCAGTATCGAACAGAATTTCCGCTATTAAGTTTTGACCCGGGTTGCTCCGAAAATGAGCTGTAAATACTCTGTAGAAGCGGATACATCGTCCGCATATGCATTCACCACCAATTTAAAAAACCGTTGGTTATTAAGTGGGCCCGAATCTAAACAGTATAGAATAAGTTACTCTAATCGACGAAGGATTGAAAACTTTGACCCTTTAACGTCTGGGAATAGGGAATAAATAAGTAAAAACAAATAAAAAAGAAAAATTATTATTTTATAATACTCTCAGCTCCTTAAAAATTAAGTCCAGCTCGTGGACTCAGTTCAGAGTGACCCTCGCGAACCTGACGTCTTCTTTTGACATTTAACAGCTGACGAACCCGCACCTCGTGCTGCTTCATTTGATAAATTTTTGCTTCTGGAGCTGTGTCCGGGCCCGTGGCAGCTCCTGGAGCTCCTTTATCTTCTCGATAACTGCCATCTCAACTCAGCGTGTAGTTTTACAACAGACGCTAAGTACACCATTTTTTGAGCTGTAGTTTAATACTATATATATATATATATACCAAAAAATCATTATCCATGTCATAGAAGGTCTGGAAATTCTCTAAATAGTCGTCTTTAGAAATCTCACATACCGGAATAACGACTAGAAATTGCACTCTAGGGTTATTTGAATAGAAATTGATATTTTGTTTCTTAAAAAAAGCTTTGTACACTGACTGACTGGCACAAACTCTTTACATTTATCCGTCTGTAGATTTGTCACTGTAGTATCACTTTCCTTAAAAATAACGATTTAATTACAGATGAGACTCTCTTTGTTTTAAGAACTCTCGCCTAGGCCCACTTGCTAAACACATCAATAATTCTCAGTATATAATTATATCAGTCGTTATATTTACTTAGATTTCTCGTGTCGCAAAAATCAACTCACCATAACTCAAAAATGTTACGCACAGTGTACCTGTTTCGAGTATATGTCCCATTACAGGTTAACGTGTTGTGTACGCTTCTTGTTTCTGTAACCACGCTCAAATAACCTTTTATAAATCTAAACTCCTTTTTGACGGAGGTATTTTTGATTACGCAGAAAGCTACCCTATGCGATAGACAACCCTTATCGGCAGAAAAATTCGAAAATTAAAAAAATAGTATTTTATTCTAATAAGCGGCCTGCATACCTAACTTGATTATAAAATCTAAGACCCATTTTGACGGATGTATTTCTGATAAGAGAGACAAACATTGGAAATAATGTAGAGACGAAACATAGCTTAAAGACGAAGACACTGGCATTTCATTGCATACATCACAATATTGAAGATCCTGTTTGTGCATTATAAAACGTACTACCGACTCGAAATTGGATAAAGATAAATTCAAGCGCATTCAAGTAGATTCTGAGAACGAGGAAGAAGGTTTGAAAGGCGTGGGTAGTATTTCATGGAGTAGTAGTAAATAAAGGCTGTATATATTATCCTTTGCATGTATTTAAGGTGTAATCAGTAATCACCATCCAATGAGCATTATAATAAACCATTGCAATATAATTATTAAATGTCGCTTTGTTTACGCTTTTTTAATATAAAAATGATCCTACTGTTTTCTTGTTTTCTTTCTTTTTAATCTACTAATATAGAACAATTATAAATTTTACGATTATGAAAATATTTTACTGTTTTTAAAGAAGGTATGATATTGCATATAAATAAACAATTTTACATAACCTAGATTGTTAAATTTGACGGGGTTATATAATTTACAATATGTCAATGGTAATTAACTCAAAACCTGAAAGTAGATTTGGTAATATTAACAATTCTTAGGGCAGTAACAACAGAAAAACATCTCAAAGTGAAATCAGTTTAAAGCATGTTATCGATAAATTCATACAGGCGAGGTCACGCTAATGAAGTTGTAATTAATGCAAAAGGTTGAACAGAAAATTACAATTAGTGTGTGTTAGAGATAATTAGGTTTTCATGTACAGTGCTTTCATTTCAAAACTAGTCACCCTTAATATTTTTTTAGCAATGGAATCTTGACTTAGAAAAAAAATACGTCAATTTAGATGTCGAGGGGGACATTCAAAAACAGTGTTCATGGAATTTTACTTTTCACCCCTTAATCCCCACTCCCCGCACTTTAAAATTTCAAATTTCAGCCCCTAGCTTGTGATACATCATTTTGAAGGTATTCAAAATACAAATCCAACGGCATTCAGAAAATAGATTTCTATCGCCCCATTTTGAAATTACAAGCGAAAATGTCAATACTATAGGAATAAATTATGTTCATTGATTTCATTGTTCAAGACAATACCCCTAGTTTATCAAGTACTGAAATACGAAGTGATACGGAAACGATATCTCCTCTCTCGAAGATTTTTATCGATTTGGATTATTTTTGCTTTCAGAGTTCAGTTAAGGTAAGCCGTATTTCAGTTTGTAATTTATTGTAGACTGCAACGATTTATAATCAAGTCTGTTTCATTTTGACAATTCATTACTTCAGTTTGAAACATAGTCTGTTTCGGTTAAGTTGTTGAATTTTGGCAATTAATTACTTCAGTTTGAAACATTGAATTTGAATAAAACCAAGAATCAATCATGGTTTACACTATTCAAGAAAGAGTTGAAATTATTTATTTGTATGGAGCCCAGAATAAGTGCGCTGGTAGCTCAGCCCGAGTCTTCAACGAAACGGATCCTGAAAAAAATGTTGGATATCAATATATGCCAACTGTGGTGAGAAAATTTGAAGAAACTGGCTCAGTATGTAACAAAGTAAGAAAGACACCACGAGTTCTCAACGAATCTGCACATATAGAGCTCTTAGGCCATTTTGCCGCTGAACCTATGACTTCAATTCCAAAAGTCGCTGCATTAACGAATATTTATGTTGGTTCCATACACAAGATTTTAAAACGTCACAAGTTCTTTCCTTACAAATTTACCATTCTCCATGAACTCACTGAAGATGATTACGATAGGAGGATTCAATTCTGTGAAGAAGTTACTGCGATGATTCAAAATGACAGCAATTTGGTAAAGAATATTTACTTCAGTGATGAATCGACGTTCTATCTGAATGGCTTTATTAATAAACAGAACTGTAGATATTGGGATCTTCAAAATCCTAACGTGTTCTTAGAGGGTCATACGCAGTTTCCAGAAAAAATTAATGTCTGGGCAGGAATTCTTGGAAATGAAATAATAGGTACTTTGTTCATCGACGAAAATTTAACCGCTGATTTGTGTTTAAATTTATTGGAAAACTACATTGATCCGCTTATAACTGAGTCCTTAGAAAATCAAGCTGACGAAGAAGGCAACCCACTGTTAGATGAAAGAAATTTGCAGTATCAACAAGACAGTGCACCCTCACACTATATGTTGGGTGTTCGCGAGTGGCTTAATCAACGGTTTCCCGGCAAATGGATTGGCAGAAGAGGCGCAATAGAATGGTCTGCCAGATCTCCCGACTTAACCCCATTCGATGTTTTCTTTTGGGGTTATTTAAAATCAATCGTGTATCGTAACCCTCAACCAGAAAATATTCAGGCCCTTAGAGATAGGATCACTCAAGCTTGCCAGCAAATTACTGCGGAAACATTTCAAAATGTTAGAGAAGAATTCGTTAATGGATTGTTTTATTGTCTTGCTAAGAAAGGAGAACATTTTGAGCACTTAATAAAGTGAGGTTGCACGAATAGATTGTATTGTTGTTTATTTTGAGCATTTAATAAAGTATTGTTTTTGTCTTGAACAATGAAATCAATGAACAAAATTTATTCCTATAGCATTGACATTTTCGCTTGTAATTTCAAAATGGGGCAATGGAAATCAATTTTTTGAACGCCGTTGGATTTGTATTTTGAATACCTTCAAAATGATGTATCACAAGCTAGGGGGTGCAATTTGAAATTTTAAAGTGAGGGGTGAAGGGGTGAAAAGTAAAATTCCATGAACACTGTTTTTGAATGTCCCCCATCGACATATAAATTGACGTATTTTTTTTCTAGGTCGAGATTCCATTGCTAAAAAAAATATTAAGGGTGACTAGTTTTGAAATGAAGGAAAGCACTTTATAAGCTGGGTTTGACAATTTTTTGGATAATTATGCAACCTCTTTTATAATAAGCTCATTACGAAAAATAAAATCTCGCTGTAAAACAAAAAACAGTTATCTATAGCAGAATGAGGTTTAAACTTCATGTCAGATAGAGATTAATAGACATAAATACATGTTTATTTAATCAAAATTCCAGGGCTATCCGCTTCTATAGACACCAATAATACGGTTTAACCATTTTCACTCATATTTAATTTTTAGACTTACTTCACGGTATCTGTAATAGTTTTAAAAAGATTTTTTAGAACTATTACGCAACCTCTTTTATAATAAACTCATCACGAAAAATAAAAATCACACTGTAAAAACAAAACCAGTTATCAATGTCAGAATGACGTTTAAACTTCAAGTCAGATAGAGATTAATAGACATAAATACACCTTAACTTAAAAAAAAGTTCCAAGGCTATCCGCTTCTATAAGATATCAATAATACAGTTTAACCATTTTGATCCATATTTAATTAATTAATTAAGACTTACCTTACGCTATCTATGCATATCTTACAAGGCTAGGGTGTCTTATTAGAATACAAAAAATTCACAAGAACAACTCCCAGGCCAACTGCAGGTCCAGGCCCGAGGTCAGTCTCAAGGTCAAACTACGTTCCCCGCGTAACCCTCAAGGTCAGGTCCAAGATTAACCCATGGCCAACTCTGAGGTCAGTCTCAAGGTCAACCACGTGGGTGGCCTTAAGATGACGTCATAAAAAACAACATGGCGTCCAAGGCGTCCCTCTATTACTTTTCTTTAAAAACTATGTCTACACATTTTCTTACAAAATCATTTAGATATTGAGAATCCTAAATTATACTTTAGGAATGTTTTTGCGGTTAAATTACGCGTCGTACCAGAAATTGCATAGAACATAATTAATGTACATAATTAAGGTTTATACAGTGCCAGTTAAAAGTCCCCTCCCCCCTTGTATCTTTTGAACGGATTTAATTATACTAATGAAATTTGGAGGGTGAATATAAACGGATATAAGCTTCCCAACTAATCATGACAAGTGACGTAATAGTCATATATGACGTCACAGGGCCACAGTGACCAATAATGTTAAATAGTACCTTATGGCAAGTGACATCTCGTTTGAAAGGTAGTAAAATTACCTATTCAGTAATACTAATTTTGTTAGGGTTTAGGTTGATTTTGATAGAAAAATTAAATAACAACTAAAATTATAGTTTGGCATTTAATTAATCAAGATTAAAGGACCAATTCTTACAGTAAATGTTGGAAATGTGCTCCACTTAATTCCTGACAGTAATGCATCCTATTGCTAAACTCTTGTCGTACTAGTTCAAATGTGTCTGCGGAAATTGCTCTACATTCTGCAACAATTCTTTGTTTCAAAATGTGCATACTGCCTGGTGTTGTAGCGTAAACCTTAGATTGTAAGTACCCCCACAGAAAAAAATCTAATGGTGTCAGGTCTGGTGACCGAGCTGGCCATTCTATCGGACCTCGTCGTCCAATCCATCTGCCACGATATTCTTCATCCAAGTAACGTCTTACTGCACCATAATAGTGTGCAGGAGCACCATCTTGTGGGAACGTTATTTCCAAGTTGCCGAATTCATGTAGATTATCTTCCAAAATTTCAAGAATTAACGGTACAATTGCGTTTTGTAACATCTCCAGATACACTTCACCGGTTAAGTTAGCATTGAGAAAAACAGGTGGTTTCCCAATATACCTGCTCAAACATTTACTTTTTCTGGAAATTGAGTATGTTTTTCACGAAAGATTTGAGGATTTGAGTCACTCCAATATCTCATATGTTGTGTGTTAACGTTTCCATTTAGGAAGAAAGTACTTTCGTCACTAAAACAAATTGATTTTATATAGTCTGGGTGTTGGATAATTTGATTGGACATATTTTCACAGGTCGGGGTCACCATCTGAAAGTTGGTGCACCATTTTTAATTTGTTTGGGTGAAATTTATTTTTAGCCAACACCCTATGTACTGTCCTTTGACTGACTCCACAGATAGACGCAACTTGGGCTGTAGAAGCAGTAGGATGTACTACCATTTCTGCAATTATGTCGATTTTTTTGTCGTCACTAATTGTTGGTCGACCAGATCGTTTGACATCTTGAACACTACCGGTTGCTTCAAACTTCTGAAGAAGTTCCCTCAAATAAGTCCTCGTTATAGGGCGATCGGGGTACCTCTCATTAAAAAGACGTTCCACTGCATGGAAATTGTTTCTACATTCACCAATTATGAAGATAGGTGCTACTTTGTCGGCTACCGTACGTACTATTTTGTCTATGTAGACACTTAAACGTCGCGTTAAAGAACAGTTAAACTGAATAGTCAAGGTATAAAAACTTATCAAACTAAAAACAACGAGAGAATTAAAAAACGTCAACTTTTTTGACAATTTACGAGAGGCAGACTTTACAATCTTGATTAATTAAATGCCAAACTATAATTTTAGTATTTATTTAATTTTTCTATCAAAATCAACCTAAACCCTAACAAAATTAGTATTACTGAATAGGTAATAATAGGTAATAAATAAGGTACTATTTAAAATTATTGGTCACTGTGGCCCTGTGACGTCATATATAACTATTACGTCACTTGTCATGACCAGTTGAGAAGCTTATATCCGTTTATATTCACCCTCCAAATTTCATTAGTATAAGTAAAACCGTTCAAAAGATACAAGGGGGGAGGGGACTTTTGACTAGCACTGTATATTGGTATTTTTATATCTTTGAAATATACAGTTGTTTCAGAAAAAATCGGTAACAATCAAAAACAGCTCCTATTAAAGCCCTCCTAACAGACGCTGAATTTCTTCCAAAATCTAATCAGCTCCAGGAGAAATGAATACCAGCTGAAATGCAAAATTTTAAGTACTTACGTGTTTTCGTTCCGAAGTTATCGTGGATGCTAACGTACATCCGCACATCCACATATACGGACAAAGTGGTCGATCTTGGCGAAACTTGGCCAAACGTAAAATTAGCTAATAAGTCGATCTAGACGTATGTAGTGAAAAAAAGTCGATTGCATAACACTCTATTCCTATACGTAGGTTGGAAGGTAAAGATAATGCATTTTAAGGGTGTCCGGTTATTTCCCCGCCGACAAAATCCCGCCGGTCAATTGCCCGCCGGAAAAACCCCGCGCGGTGAAATGTTCGCTGGTAAAATGCCCGCTGTAGGTAAAATGATTCCCGGATATTCCCCTATTTTCGTGATAAAGCTCGTTACGTATTTTATGTTTTAATTTCCTTATGGTTGTATATTTAAAAGATAGAGTTAATAGTTTCCAATTTCAATCGTTTTCGCTTGTTTTTGCAAGTCAGGCACATTTATTATTTATAAGTATCTCGTGAATGTGACTTTCTAATTCTCATAGAAATCATTAAAAAATCTTTACATTAATGACAAGATGAAAATGTCATTAGTTAACACTATGTGCAATAATTACCCGGGTAATTATTGCTAATGCGGTTCCTTGCATACATTAATCTGCAAAAGACTGGTCCATAATAATTAATTATTAATTAATTTACAATGTTTCTAGGTATGAATACGTATTCGAACATAATAAAATTTATTATTATTAAAGCTCTTCCTTTCTATACGCGTATTATGTTCATTTATTCACGACAGGGGTCGGCGGGAAATTTACCGAAGGAATTTCGTCATGGCGGGTATTTTACCAGTGAACATTTCACCGCGCGGGGTTTTTACCAGGCGAACAATTTTCCGGCGGGCAATTGACAGGCGGGATTTTGTTGGCGGGGAAATGACCGTGAACCCATTTTAAGGGTTAATGCACATTATTGCCAAAAGATTAACGATTGTTATAAATTGACTTGTGTTTTACTATTTATGCTCGTAATGTTCCATTAAGCAAATGCTCAATTTTATGACATGCAGAGTTTTTAACGTTGACTAAAAATTACACATTTACATACGTACTGTACATATAAGTATTACTATATCAAAGGTTGAAAGGAAATAATTTTATCAGGTGCTGTGTAGGAAATTTGGTTACAGAATTATTGCTGTTTACATTACTTCCCATATGTATATTGTATTAATCAAATTAGTTAGTTAACGGCAAGCAAGTTAGGCAGACCGTTACGTGTTTAAAAATTATGTCAACTAGTTTTGTTTAGTTTGTAAAATCCAGCAGGAAAATAGAACCACTGAATTACAAATTAAATAATGAATATCATTAAAACTCTGAATGATTGTATTCCTAGGGAAATTCGTTTATTGCTGATTAAATTAAATTTGGCCTCGTGATTTGGGTTTGTTGTTAGGGTGTATGTACTGGTTCATCAGTAAAATCATTATATAGTTCGTTATTTAATTTTAGAATTACACTCCGCCTGGTTGGTATATGAGTAAATTTGATTTAATGATAGATATTTTTCTGTCACAAATGCCCTTAACATAAATCAGAAAATACATAATTTAATCACATCGTAATTTTATACAATAAAACGTGAAAGAACAAGATTTTTTTAGCATTTTGTAATATCATTCGTCTTTGTTGAAAGATTAAAAATGAATAGCGATAAGAATGGAAAATTTATTACCTCCATCTAAAAAAAAAATGAAAAACCATATGAAGGTAAGCACTAAACCCTATTACTAAAAGAAATTAGAGGATAATTTATAACTTTGAACTTTAATAAAGAAGCTATCATTTAAGCAATCTTTTCCGAGTTCTCTTATCCGCGAAGCTCATTTTAAAGTACTTCAATGCACAAAAAACTTCCGCACATGAGTGGGTTTCTCTATATTTCAAAACATCTACTTATAATAAAAGTTTCAGGGCTCTTCAAAAAACCATTGCCAGTTCAACTACTATAACTCACCACCAACCTGGATTATTTCCGTTCGAAGTTTCATCTTATACGTCGATTTATGCCTTCATATACACATACATAAATCATTTTGTTTTTAAAACATTGCTTTCAATATTAAAACAACTACACGCAATAATGATGAAAGTTTTTGTTGTAAAATTGTTGAAATGCATAACTTATATCGATAAAGAAGTGTATATTTTGAACAAATATGTGCGTTCTTCTGTTTTTGTCATGAAAAAGAGGGTTAGGGTAAACTACACTGTATATATCAATGGGGATCACATAAATCGCTTGGACATCTGGTCTGCTTAGGCTTCCGGAGGGGTAATATATTAATCAAGAACCCAGCGCATCTACGTAGATGTCGTGACATTTGACCCCTTGGGCAATGCGTCTTATTATTATTATCACAGCGGGGATAAATTTATTAAAATTTTATTTAGTGTGAAATATCAGGGAGGTTAAAATTTTTTGGTGTATGCTTTATGCATTGTTTGAATATAAATTGGTCCATTGGCATAAATTTCTATTACTTCTCAGTAATCAGGAAGTCTGGCAAATTTCTTACAAATTATGACATTATTGAACGGTTTTCTTTTCTCAACTAAGTGCAAATGCAAACGAAAATCGACGAACGACGGGAATAGGAACGTGGAGTATAAGAACACACACAGTTTTTACCAGCATTGTTTATGACAGACAACATAAGTACAATTTATACGTGTTGAGAGTCTATTAATAATTCTATAGCTACGGGCTGTCCCACGATGAACTGATGCGACCAATTTCTGGGAAAAAGCTTTCTAAAGTCGATGGGTATGATTCGGCTAAAATATTTTCAATATGATGACATTTTAGGGTATATCGGAGGTTATCTTGCTTATTTTTAATGGAACACCTTACACAATATTTTATTTTTAGATTCTACGCAAAATTATATACATATTTTGTCTCATACTTAAGTATAACTGTTATTGAAATTTAAATTTTATGTCAAAAATGGCCTGAGCGCGCGTGCGTGTGCGTGTGCGTGTGCGTGTGTGTCGTGTGCGTGTGCGCGTGCGCGTGCGTGTGCGTGTGCGTATTGCATATGTGTGTTCGTGTGCGTGTGCGTGTTCGTGTGCGTGTGCGTGTGCGCGTGCGTATTGCGTGTGTGTGTTCGCGTGCGTGTGCGTGTGCGTGTGCGTGTGCGTGTGCGTGTGCGTGTGCGTGTGCGTGTGCGTGTGCGGTGTGCGTGTGCGTGTGCGTGTACGTGTACGTGTGCGTGTACGTGTGCGTGTCCGTGTCCGTGTGCGTGTGCGTGTGCGTGTGCGTGTACGTGTACGTGTGCGTGTACGTGTGCGTGTCCGTGTCCGTGGCCGTGTCCGTGGCCGTGTCCGTGTTAGTATCCGTGTCCGTGTCCGTGTCCGTGTCCATGCCCGTGCCGTGTCCGTGTGCGTGTCCGTGCCCCTGTCCGTGTCTATGTCTGTGTCTGCGCATATGTCTATGTCCGTGTCCGTGTCCGTGTCCGCGTCCGCGTCCGTGTTTGTCTGTGTCTGTGCATACGTCTATGTCTGTGCCTGTGCACGTGTCTGTGCCTGTGTCTCTGCCTGTGCCTGTGCCTGTGCTTGTGCCCGTCCCCGTGCCCGTGCCCGTGCCTGTGCCTGTGCTGTGCCTGTGCCTGTGCCTGTGCCTGTGCCTGTACCTGTGCCTGTGCCTGTGCCTGTGCCTGTGCCTGTGCGTGTGCGTGTGCCTGTGCCTGTGCCTGTTTCTGTGCCAGTGCATGTGCCTGTGCTTGCACCTGTGCCTGTTCCTGTGCCAGTGCATGTGCCTGTGCTTGTACCTGTGCCTGTTCCTGTGCCAGTGCATGTGCCTGTGCTTGTACCTGTGCCTGTTCCTGTGCCTGTGTGTGCGCGTGTGTGAGCGTGTGTGCGTGGGTGCGGGTGGGTGTGGGTATGGGTGCGGGTGCGCGTGATGCTGCTGGGGTGGGACGTGGGCGTGGGTATAGGCGTATCCGGGCACGTGCGCGCGTGTTTGCGCGTCTGCGCCCCTGCGTGTGTGCGTGTCTGCGTGTCTGCATGTCTGTGCGCCTAGATGCCTGTGCGTCTGTACGTCTGTGCGTGTATGCGTCTGTGCGTTAGAGCGTCTGTGCGCCTGTCCATCTGTTCGTCTCTGAGTCTGCCTGTCTGTCTCTCTGGCTGTTTGTGTGTCTGTGTGCCTGTCTGTCTGAGTGTTTGTGTGTCTATATGTTCATGTTTATATTAGTAAATAATTTTACAATTTTACAAATTGACATCTATATCTCAAAGTTTGCTTAATAAACTCTATATAACCCGAATTAAAAAAAAAATCTGCAACAGTTTTCTTTTCTGTCCATTCACCAAAATTCTGACGAAACTCTATAAGTGGAAACGTGTTAACTTGAAACAATTTGTCAGGTTGCGTTGACGCACCCTGTATGTAGGATGTTATAATGACGTGTATGACGTGTTTTGAGTGCGAGTGTATTGAGTTTGAACGAAAAAAAAAATTTTTGTTGTGTGTGCATAATGTATGTGGGTGTATGATACGCCACTGGAAATTTAGGAGAAATATAATTCTGTATGTAGATGCGTGTATTTGAATGTTATAGAGACTTTAGTGTTGGAATAATTAGATTCTGATGAATGTAAATGTAAAGAGAAATTTGTCGATGGGACGATAATGCTTTCCACTGTATCGCTACTGTTTTGCTGCTGATAAAGAATGGAATGCTTGAAAATAAGATGAGTAATCTTGGTCAGAAAATGTGAAGAATAAGTGTAAAATGTTTTAGAAAATATGTAGAGAAAGATTGGGTGTGTTTAAGTGTTAATTTCAGAAAGGTTTTGTAATGTTGTGCAATTGTTTTGAGAATAAATGTATGTATATGGAATTTGAGACCTTAGACGGTGCTTATTTTTGCAAATGTTGCGGAACGAGATCGAGCGCAGGTTGGAGATAAAGGTTAAAAGTTGCGTAATGGTCCAGAGTGGCTACTGAATGAATGTGGTGACGAAAAATGATTTCTTCATGAAGTAATTGTAAAATTTGTAAGTGAAAACAAATATGGCGATGTATTGTAATTACACGCGTGCTTGTATAGAGGGAAGCAGCTATCAGAACTATGGAATTTTGAATGAATACTATTGGAGAATATAACGTGGAAGGAAGACATGTTTAAAGATGGATGACTGAAGTTATAAATAGGAAAGTCAGAGATGGACGAGTGAGTTGAAGTTAGTTAGTGAGGGTTAGCTTTTGGCTTTTGGTGGAAGACGCGCGCAAAGGTAGTGTGATAGAATGGGATGATGTTGGAGTATATTTGTGAATTTTAATGAGGCAGTAATTGTTTAAACAACTGCGTAACCCGAACCGGGGATGAATCGTAAAAGACATTCATAAATAAAACGATAATAAAATTGAGATTGAAGATAAAATTAGTTTGTTTATTTTCAAGAAAATAATAAGTGCTTAAGCAGATTTGAATAAAGATAACAGCTGTTATGTTAAAGTGTCAAGTGCAGCGCGTGTTCTTGTAACGAGATTCAGCTAAAAGTATTTATGAGACCACCTGTTAAGTGAACGAAGTGTTCGTTGTATATTAAGCCAATGTTTAAGTAACGTTATATGACATTAAAAGTTTATTTATATAAGGGACTAAATTGGTGTAAAGGTTGCTAGAAATTTTAAGAGGCAACCAAATGTTTACCGTTATTACATATTTGTGGGAGTAATAACCTTGCATTGTGAACTAATCGCGAGTGCACAGAGGAATAAGTTTTGTTGAGCATTTGTAATGTGCTTCATGCAATTTAAGGATTACTAATGGACTACACATAATTGATTTATGGAAGAAAGAAAACCCAAGGATTTATGGACAATTTTTAAGTAAGAAATTAGATTTAGGAATTTTATGAACTCATTTAAGCCCGATTATCTTTTTGGTTAGTTTATTTGCGTATGGTTTTTTTTAAATTATTATGTAGTTTTGAAAGGAAGAGATAATCGTTCTTGAGTCTTATTGTATGGTTTCTTTTAGTAGTAAGAAGGCAAAGTGATATGTGGTGGTTTAATTTCAACCACGCTGATGTAATTTATGTAGATATTTGTGTTTTTGTTTTATTTTATGCAGGACAATATATATATTTATCGTTACATTTTTTTTTTACTTTGTTGTTTATTTAACCAGGTATGAAACACAATTGTAACATTTACTTAATTGGTGATCTTGTTTTGACAATTTTAAAAGTAAGCTTTGCATATTTTAATTTTTCAGATTTAAGGAACAACCTGAAAGTTCATTTGCCAGGTTGATTGCAAAATTTTCATGTTTGTTTCATTAGTGCAGTGCACTATTAACGGATCAGCTGTTGTCTTAAAAATTTCATTAAGTATAACAAAGAGTTGGAGTTTTGAAACCTTAAATTATTTACGAATGTCAAATACGATTCAGAAGAGTTATAAAAAGTAAATTAAATTTAAAAGATATCGTTCATGTTAAGAATTTTAAAAATTAATTACCGTTCAGTGAATGAATTTGAGTGATAAATTTTATTTTGGAAGTTTTGGTATACGAGGTGTATTCAAAAAGTTTTTAATAACCTGGGTAGTGCCAAATTTATTGGAGTTTGAGTTGAATTGTTTGGGACGAGTGTTTGTTTTAGAACCTTCGTATAGGAGTTTACCGAGTAAGCACAATCCTACTTTCCACAATCAAGTAGGGTTAATTAACATCCAGCTTAAGACAATTATATTAGCAAAGTTTCGATTGTGGTGGCGCCTAGAGACATATTTTCCCGGACTGAGCTGTTTGAATGTAGGTGTAAGGTGTTTGAGCATATTAATCATACATTTTACTTATTATTTCGACCACGCCCATCTCCCTGTTAGCTGGCTTGGCAACCCGCTTACGTTAGTGAGCATGCACGACGCCTAGTGCGGTTTGGACGTGTAACAAATTGACAACTCAAATTATACCCTTGGGATTCCAGTTAACCAGGTTACACTGTATATATATATATATATATATATATATATATATATATATATATATATATATATATATATTTAATTCTGCCAAAAGGCCCTTATTTTCAGATGATGGAACAATTTTAAGATTCTGCAAGAAGGATCATAATATTTGTAAGATCTTCTCATATAAGATTAAACTGCGAATGGCTGAATTATCCTGAAAGCGCGTGAATAAAATAGCGAATGAAATTAATTGATCTTGAAAACCACACGTCACGTCGAAAATGGAAATTAAAAACCAATTAACGAAATGTAACTTAGTTGACGTCAAAAATAAAAAGTGTTCTAGTGGAATTAAATTAGTAAAGATATTAAACGATACCATTCACACTAAGTATTCGACATGGTTGAGCCACTTTGCATTGTTATTAAAGAGAATGCTATTCTGGGGATTTGGCACCGTACCAATTACTAGAAGGATAAAACTAGCATCATTTTGTTTATAAGTGTAAAATTAGAAACATTATAAACATATTCATCTAGTACCCTTTATGTTACGCTAAAATTTGCAAAAAAACATTATTTATGAACAAATCACTTAAAAAACTTGCTTTAATTATATGAAACTATTTAATTTTCAACGTTTCTTACGTTACTAATTCCGCATAAATTACACGTAAAGCAAAAGTGGCATTAACATAAATTAGAATTAGTGTAATGTAGTTAGTGCAACATTTTCTCTAATCACATACGAAGTGCTTGATTATTAAATTAATTTTATCTCTATACAAGTTTAGGTTGGTGTATTTCCAAACAAATGGATGTTGAGATGAAAATAAGAGGTGGCTCTGATTTCTCAGTGTTAATTAAATCAAGAGTGCCGCGTCTACCTCTAGAGTATAACACCCTTAAGCGACTCTTGTGGGAAACAATAGGTTATCCAATTAACTGAAATAACTTAATTTATACCTTGTTTTTTCTCTCTTCATTTTTTTATTTTACTCCTTAAACTAATTTTGTTTTTTTTTCTTTTAATTTTGTTTTTAGAAACTGAGAAGACGTAAATTCTGAATTATAAACGAGCAGTGATTTTTCCACCCCACGTATTATAAACGCGTATTAGTTAGAAATTGCAGCTCCGATGGATAGAGCTAGCGCGTTTAATTAAATTTTGCCACTTCCTACTTTGAAAAACTTTCAAAGGTGGCAACACTGCGAAAACTCGTTAAGAAAATTTTATAATAGAAATTGAAAGGATGTACGCGTTGAATGTCGACTGAGTTTTTTTTTTTCATTGAAATTTTTTTCTTATTATGCGTTATGCAAATGCGCAGACATTTGTGGGAATACAAACGGAAAATCAGAGCGCTTTTTCTCTTATCTTGTACAAATTAGTTTATTGTTTGAAGAGAAATTCAACTTTTTATTGTAGCTTTTGTAATTACGTTTCTAGGAGAAAAAATTACGATTACAAATAAAATAATTAAACCATTTTAAAATAGGTTTATTACTTTTGCTTTTCTCATTTTAAATCACATAAATGGAACGCACTTTCTTAAAGAGAAAATGTTTGTTTATGCAACTACTCTGAAAAGTTTAAAAGTTTCTAAAAGTTCACGTTGACAGTTTGACGTTCGTTTTAGTGAAACTGAGAACTTGTCGATTTACTAACTTAATTTAATATTGTAATACACAGATTTCCTTCTCAATATATTTAGACAAACTTAGACAATCCATTTAGAAATGTTACAATTTTTTTTTATACATTTATCCAAAAACCGAATTGATGGAAAATTTTAATTGCAATATTTCTGAAGAACAAAGAATTTGGGCTTTTGTTTCATTAAGCTATTGTTATTTTAAAAACGTTTCACGTTGAATGTAATCAGATTCTATATTGACGACATTCATTCGATTTTAATGAAGGTGGACTGAATTAAATTTTAGTGATTAATCATACATGTATATAACGTAACTAAAATGGCTTTTTTTCTTTATACCCGTAAAGTATGATTAATTGAAAATTTGGTGTAATTTATAAAATGATTTCTAATTTAATTTTTTTGTAAAATTTTAATGGGATCTAGCCGTCAGCTACATCAAAAGGTAAATTAGGACAAATGTTTTTTAGTCGATACTTAATATTAGTAAAGAATGTCAAAAGTAGATGAACGTAACAATGACAATAGCAAGATTAACAATGCGAAAATCCTTTGAAAGGAGTACTTATTGCAAAGGAAAATAAATATTGCAGGAGTAAAAGGTTATGCAATCGACATTTTATTAATTATGGGTAAATTAGCTCATTTTACATCGTTTGGCCAAGTTTCGCCAAGATCGGTCATGTTGTCTGTGTGTGTGGATATGTGGATGTACAAATATACACGATAACTCCAGAACGAAAACATGTACATTGTACGTACTTATAATTTTGTTTTCATTTCTGGGGCTGATTAGATTTTGGAAGAAATTCAGCGGCGGAATGGGGGGGGGGGGGTACTAGGGCCTGTTTTTAATTTTTATCAAATATTTCTGAAACAGCAGTATATCTGAAAGATATAAAAAATATCAATGTATAGACCTTAATTACATAGATTAATTATGTTCGATGCAATTTTTTGATACCACGTGTAATTTAGCGGTAAGGTAGAATTTAAGAGTCAGTTAAAATTTTTTCAATATCTGAATAATGATTAATTTTCTAAGAAAATGTGTAGACATATTTTTCAAAGAAAATTTAATTTTACATAACTTTTCTGTATCAAGTTTCTTAATATGAAGCGAAATGCGCCGTATCTGTGAGTGCATGTGCGTGTGGGTATGCGTGTACGTGTGCTTGTTCGTGTGCGTGTGCGAGTGCGCGTGCGTGTACGTATGCGTGTGCGTGTGTATGCGTAGGTATACTAATATGCACGATAACTCCAGAACGAAAACACGTACGAACTTAAACATTTCGTATTTAATCTTGATTTGATTTCTCCTGGAGCTGATTAGATTTTGGTACAAATTCAGCGGCGAAGAGAGTTTATTAAGAGCTATTTTTGAATTTTATTAAATATTGCTGTATATTTCAAAGATATGAGAATACCAATACATGTGCAGGGTGGTTTGTTTTCGTTAATATTATAGGGTATAGGGTAAACGGTAAGAGATACAAAAAAACTAAGATACGTGTCCCGTTCTCTTTTTTAGTGTTTAGGTTAATGGCGCAATCGGATTTACGCTAACTAAATTGGTTTCGAAGATACAGAGTGATTCTCAAAATCTGCCGGTTTTTATTATCTCTTATGACTCGGTTATTTATGGAGATAAAAAAAAGCTTTGGATACGAAAGTTTTATGACTTTTTACGTTGAATCCAGTGGCGTTCTTAAAAAAATATGATGTTTGATTTTTCGAGATATTATCAAAAGTAGCATTTTCTTAAATGGGACACCCTGTATCTGATAATCTCAAAAAATTGCATTTTTTCTTGAGATTGCAACAATATATAATACTTAATATTTTGCATTAAATAGCTAAAATACTAAAAAAACATTTTTTTTAGTTGTCCATTAATTGAATGTTTTAAGCAATTGTTTTTGTTTGTTTACATGTCATAAAATTCAGTAACAATTATGTATTGGTATTCTTATTTCGTTTCCGATTATATTTTTTAAAAAAGGTGATTAAAATGAATAATTTTCAAAATTATGAAAAATTAAATATGCTTGAGTGCTACATTGAGAGTAATAAAAATAAAGACGCAGCTTTAGACTTATATTTTGAGCGTTATCCGGAACGACGACAGCCAGAACAACAAATATTTGAAAGATTATATCACAATTTAAGTGAGTATGGATCATTTGGAAAACCAAGAAGTAAGATTTACAACAAGGCAAATAGAGCAAGAGATGAAATAAATACATTAGCTTGTGTTGCTGCTGATCCGACGATATCTAGCCATAATATTGAGAAAGATATTGGCACAAGTAAATCTAAAGTTTTAAAAACGTTAAGAAAGCATAAGTATAAACCATATAAAATAAGAAAGGTTCATAACTTACATCCTGGAGATGAAGAGCGGCGTTTAACATTTTTTCATTGGTATTCACAGCAGATTAATCGGAATCCCAATTTTTTTCAAAATATAATATGGACCGACGAGGATTTTATATCTAGCGAAGGAATTTTTAATCGACATAATAATCGATATTGGTCAAACATAAATCCTCATCAGACGGTCGCCAGGATACAACAAGGACGGTTTGGGTTCCATGTATGGGTGGCGCTGTATCAAAACAGAGTCCTTAACTACAAGATTTTTAATGAAAATTTGAATGCTCAAGGATACATCCAAATTTTGGAAGAATGTGTAATAATGGAGTTGGATAACATGCCATTAGCTGCAAGAACTAATGTTTATTTACAACAAGACGGTGCTCCAGCACATAATAGCGACATGGTGAGGGACTTACTAAATGTCAATTTTGGCGAAAATTGGCTTGGTACATATGGACCAAACAGATGGCCTCCGCGTTCCCCCGACCTGACGCCACTCGACTTTTATTTTTGGGGATCTATCAAAAATGAAGTCTATAAAACCCGAAGTAATACTGTAGAAGAACTCAGAGCAAATTTTATTAATTGCATTGGAAGAGTGCCAAATATTCAAATCTATAACGCCACTCGTTCAGTTACAAGCAGAGCCCAAAAATGCATCGAGCAGAATGGAAGACAATTTGAGCACCTTTTGTGATTAACCACCTATGCTAATTGTTATTAGTTATATATAAGTATTTGAAATAATTACTGTTGAGTTGTTATAAATCTTTTCTTGTTTTTTGTAGTTGTTGTTTTAGTTTATTAATGTTTTATTATTGTTATTATCTGCAATTTTATTATGCCTATTATAAAATAAAGAATTGATTAAATCCATGGCCAACTAAAAAAAAATGTATTTTTAGTATTTTAGCTATTTAGGACAATGCAAAATATTAAGTGTTATATATTGTTGCAATCTCAAGAAAAAATGCAATTTTTTGAGATTATCAGATACAGGGTGTCCCATTTAAGAAAATGCTACTTTTGATAATATCTCAAAAAATCAAACATCTATTTTTTTTTAAGAACGCCACTGGATTCAACGTAAAAAGTCATGAAACTTTCGTATCCGAAGCTTTTTTTTATCTCCATAAATAACCGAGTCATAAGAGATAATAAAAACCGGCAGATTTTGAGAATCGCTCTGTATCTTCGAAACCAATTTAGTTAGCGTAGATCCGATTGCGCCATTAAACTAAACACTAAAAAAGAGAACGGGACACGTATCTTAGTTTTTTTGTATCTCTTACCGTTTAGCCTATACCCTATAATATTAACGAAAAAAAATCACCCTGTACAGTGTGTGCGAAAATTTGCTTGACAAACAGGACTTTTCTTCTTCTTCTTCTGCGAAAAATTCTTTCTGTAGATGAGTTTTTCTTGTCCTAAAACTTATTTGACACCAATCAGATCAAAGTTGACAGGCACACTATACAGGGTAGATCATAAAACACATATTTTGCTTCAGACTCCTATGACGACTTTGACCATTTTGAAATTTTCCGTGATTTTCCTGACTATTCAACTCTCCCTCTCCGTGCTAACTATCAACCAATTACAATTTAGCTTTATACTTGAACCAATCAGAGCACAATTGTGGGACAACTCTGCTAGCGGAATATTCCCGACAATTTTTTTCTCATCCTGTGAAATTTAATTTCCTTCCGGTAAAATGTCAAATTGACATAAACTTTGACGTTTAAGCACGGAGTCCATTATGAACGGCCGGCTCGGCACAACTCGGCTCGGCACGGCACGGCACTTTAACGGAAAAAATCTTTTACGTTGATTCTAGTGCATCGCAGTCCATTACGAGCGCTCGGCCACGCTCGGCTCGGCTCGGCACGGCACCGGCCTGAATGCTGGCTAGGGCATTTTTTCCGGAAGTCTCGCCCGGCCAAAACGCCATTGACGACATTCAGTAGTATTTTGAGCACGGTTGAAATGAGTACCGACAAGCTATTAATAGAAGCAGTGCATGAGTATCCTTGGTTGTACGATGCGTCCGATTCTAGTTACCATGATAACAGAAAAAAGGACAATCCATGGCAACAAATTTCGGAGAAATTTGATACAATGACAGCTAAGAATCAAATCCATTTTTATTTCATTACTGTTTTAAAGGAGTTATAAAAAGATATATAAATATATAAATATTATGGTGAAATCACTTTCAGTTTTTTTTCATTAATTGAAATCCTCAATTAAGAATTTAAATTTAAATATGCTATTATATCCAGTTACGTTTAAAAAACGACGATTTTGTACCTTTTTTCCTAAGAGAACATTGAAAATTATCATTTCCACATAAATGTACAGGAATACTGATTAATAGATTTTTAATTAAATTAAAGTTTTATTAAATCTTTTATCAAATTTTTATTAATAACTTTTTTCATAACACGAATAAAAAAGTTTATAATATATTATGTAATAAAAAATAATGTAAGTAGAGTTGAAATTGCTGCGTGTATCAGCGAAAAATAAGTAAAGAAAAAAGGAAGTGCGTATATTAGTACAATATATTTGATACTAGCAGAGTGCTTTCGGCTATTGCATAGCCATCCTCAGTGCATTGTTGTCAGGAAGAACTCCAGTTAACCCATTTACGAGTTGCAAACATATGTGTCAGACACCGTCATAAAAATCATACAAAAATATTAAAACACTTTGAAACAGTCACATAAGATACCCTAAGAGAGTTGAAGGTTTCAACCCCCTTAGGGTCTCTTACGTGACTGTTTTAATATGTTTTAATATTGTTAGGTATATGATTTTATGACTGTGTTACACATATGTTTTCAACTCGTAAATGGTTAACTCAGTTCTTCTTGACCATGATGCACTGAGAATGTATGCGATAAGCGCTCTATGTCAAAATAATATCGTGGGTATGAAGGTAAAAGTCATTAACTGCAAATGAGTAATTTATAATTTTTATAAAATTTAAGAAATAGTCCCTAGTTCCCTACTTAATTAAGGAGAAATTTAAGTTTTTTGATGTTTTAGTAAAAGGATTTGACTTATTGTTTTGATCGTAAAAAGTATGACGCCATGATATTTTTAAATGAATTTTTGACAATAAATGTCACTTAATGACTTTTACCTTTACACCCATGATATATTGTACCAATATACACACTTCCTGTTGTCTTTGCTTATAATGTAAGTAATTTTATAACGTCAGCGTATTGTTTTATGTCTTTATTACTATGCCAGTTACGACAAATGGGTCTACTTCGTCTGAATTCATTTCCTTCCAGCATAAATACGCTCATACTGATAACTTGAACTTCCTTCCGGAGAAACGAAGTAACTTGCGAAACTTTCTCGAACAGTTTCGGCGTCAAATGAATTCCTACCTCCAGTACGAGGAGGATTACTCAAAAGGTTAAAGCCCAGTTCTTCCAACTCTCCAGGGCGCCATAAGCATTTGTCGTTCCTTAGATAATCGTGAGTAGTAATGAGACACCTTAACACATCTGGCAACACTGCATAGATTTTGACGTCACAAGACCGCCCACGTGGGAGACCGGATTTTCCACCCTTATTTTTACTCGCTTACGTGTAGGACGTATTTTTTCACCCCTATTTTTACACATCCACGTGTGAGACCGTATTTTCAACCCTTTCTTCTCGAAGGCCCTTTTCAACCCTAATTAAAGTTTTTTGATTTTTAATGGCATACGTGAAGGACCGGATTTTCCACCCTTATTTTTATGATTTCTTTTGGGGCTTATTTTTCAAACCTTATGGTTGTATTAAGGACCTTTTGACAGCTAGGACTTTTTTTGTGGTTGTTAACGCGAGGACTGTAGTTAGGGGTGGTAGCTGGTCTTGGCTTAGGGCTGTATTTAGGGGTGGGGGAGCTGGGGCTGTATGTAGAGCTAGGGCTGGAGTTTAGGGCTGTATTTAGGGGTGGGGTCTGGGGCTATATGTAGAGCTAGGGTTGGAGCTTAGGGCTGGTCTAGGGGTAGGGTTGTTTTTCTGGTAATTATCTTCAGCCTTAATTAAGGTCCTTTTGGTTGTAACCCTGGAGGCTGAGCAGACACATACGCATACAATAAATGCATAATTAATAAGATATTATTATTATCGGTCCTATTGTTTTAAAACGGTCATATGCTACTGGAGAAAACGTTTCTAACGAGGAGATGAGATAGCAGCTGTATTAGGATTAATCATACGTGGGGAATTTTAATGACAGTAAAATTTAATTATAGAACACTTATTTTTATTGTAAATTGCATACTTATCCTCAGTCAACTATAAAAAATTACTGACATTCCTAATGAAAGACGCCGTCTTAGGAGAAAATACCTCGACCATAAAAGAGGCGTTTAGATTTATAAACATGCCCACAGGGGCTATGTTAGAGTGTGGTTAGGTCAATACTTCAGACATCCCCGAAGATGTCCGATTCTACCCGAACATTGACGAGCACGCTTGCGCACAAGACCAAAGGCTAGCTGCGTTCTGGCGTCTTACGAGAAAATACCTCGACCATAAAAGAGGCGTTTAGATTTATAAACATGCCCCCAGGGGTTATGTTAGAGTGTGGTTAGGTCAATACTTCAGACATCCCCGAAGATGTCCGATTCTACGCTAACATTGACGAGTACGCTTGCGCACAAGACTCAAGGCTAGCTGCGTTCTCGTTTCTCGTGTGTTTCGCCCTTTAAAGTGTAACTGGCATCGAGTGAGCATTACTATAATGTATTCTCCTGTTTATGAGCCAGTATCAGCGGACATTAGAGATTTTACTGACTTGTTAATAAACTATTACAACATAACCGTTCAAGATAATGATGAAAGCGATGACGTGGTTGAGCTGGGTGTATCTCACATCCAAGATGATGGTTCACAGAAGAGAAAGAAGAGCGATGAGGTAGGGGGGAAGGGCAAATCTCAAAATCATGATGATAATGATGATGAGGTCGACTCACGGTTCAAGAAGAAGAAGAAAACCGATAAAGCATGTTATTAAATAATAATGATGTATTGTTGTTTATAATAATAATAATGATATATTTTCAAAACGTTAAGCTTTCCTTCGGTTTTGTTAATAAACCTGTTTTTTTTCCTAGCGGTGCTCCACCGTCTTCATTCATGTTTGCAAGTTTACAAGTTTTTCGCTTTAGCGTGTTTTCGCTCTCTCGTGTGTGTGTGTGTGTGTGTGTGTGTGTGTGTGTGTGTGTGTGTGTGTGTGTGTTGTGTGTGTGTGTGTGTGCGCGCATACGTGCCTGCATGCGGGCGTACGTACGGGCATGCGAACGCTCGTACGTGTGAGCGTGCGTACGTGCGAGCGTGCGTACGTTCGTGCGTACGTGCGAGCGTGCGTGCGTGCGTACGTACGAGTGTGCGTACGTACGAGCGTTCACACGTGCGAGCGTACGTGCGAGTTTACGTGCGTGCGTGCGTGCGAACGTGTGTGCTTACGTGGGTGCGTGCGTACGTGTTTTTTCGTTTAATCCTCGTGCTAAAGCAGTGCTAGTCGATTGTATGTAGTTGTAGGCCCTATTGTGTTGACTAAGAGCTATAATTGGAAGCGTTGCTTGCTATACCCTGGCCGTTGAGTTATGTTTAATTAGCTTTTTTTGACAGATGTATTTATTTATGATATGATCAGGCTTGCATGTAAAGTAATATAGAGGTGAAACTAACTAGCTAATGTGTTTTGCTGCTAGATGTGTCACAGTATTGAAGATTCTGTTTATGTATTAGAAAAACGTACTACAGCTTCGAAACAGAGTGCAGATAAAAATTGAAGAAAGTGAATACGGTACAACTTCGGCGAGCAGACTTAAAGGTTTTAAGTGTGTACAGCATTCCCAGAGCAGCGTTGAAACCATTCAATTTAGGACTAACCTCATGTCCATGTAATAATGTCTGATAAACTATTAGGGTTATTAGCTTGCTTTATAGGTTACAATATAATCGTTCAAGGTGAAGACGATGAGATGGTAGTATCTCAAAATCTCGATGATGATGATACTCTCCATGAAATTTCAAATAAAATTGGATTACGTCACTCTTATTTTCAAATTAGAATTTTTTTAAAACGTTTAGTTGACGTTGCTATTAATCCCATCTGATAAAAAATCCACAAAGATGTATGCGTCAGAAGTGTTGAGGTGCTTGAAATCGACCCCCAGCCACAAGAAGAATGTGTTTTCGACTTGTATGTGCTTCTAATCAACTACCCAGACACGCACCTCGATCGTGTGCGATTATCGTAAACACGGATCCTGCAAACAAACCAGACCAGCATTGGACCTCTATCTACATTGACGAGAGTGGTAACAGGGGGTTGTTTGAGTTTCAAACCTACTTGTTTCTCTAGGTTAACAATTTTCTCAAGGTAGAATGAGTATGCTGTTGTAAAATAAAATTTCGTGTATAGACAAAGCATATAGTCTACAAAGGGTAATTAATAGAAAACATTTTTTAATAACATTTTTTCTTAGAATAATAAATATATTCATAAACCAATATACGTCAACTTAAACTCAGGTGTACATTTTTTATAAAAGTTGCTCGCAAGGCTAACTTCAAGGTAAACTTCAAAACCTATGACTAGCTAACTTCAAGGCTAACTTCAAGACCAGCTTATTTCTCATGACTAACAATTTTCTCAATGTGGAATAACCACGTTTTGTAAAACGTCTTATGTAATAGCATTGTCTGCCTTACAGATAAATTCTTTGTGTTTAAAACTGTTTCCTTGTCTGGATGTAGATTTATACACCTTCATGTTAATTATACTAGTATTTTTGAAATATCATTCGTATATAAGAATAATACAAGGTTTGCTTTAAACGATCTTCATCGTATACTTTAACAGTAAACCTTTTTCAGATAGTTGATCACCCTATTAAAATGGAGCGTTAATAGTTTATAGAAGTACGGGTGTAAATAAAAAACACGCTACATAGCGATTGTGTTATAAACTAGTGGAGGTCGTTATTAATTCGTGTATAAGTTGAATTTATGTAAGTAGAAGGTTACAACCGGTAATTAAAAATAAAGTGTAATAATGCATATTACAACAAATAATACAGGTCCACTTACACATTTTATATATATTGAAAACAATTACTTGAAATAAAACGGCATATCAACTCTAATAATATTTTTTAGAAATTATATTAACCATTTATATTGGTTTTAAGACTATTAAATTAAATAGTGTTATATAATTACACGGTAATTAGTTAAAAGTAAACGTGAACAGTGATTTCTTACTACATATTTTTATGGAATTTTAAACATTCCAAACACTTAATATGGTTTTTTATAAAACAATTTTGTGTATCCGTATATGAATATTTTTCAAACCGATCTATTTTAAGAGAAAGGTAAATGTATGTTGCAGCAAGTGCGATAAAGATGATAAGGTTGTATATTTTACACTCTAATTATAGGTGGTTTTTACACAACCTAGAAAGTTTAATTACACAAGCAACACAAAGCGGTGACTATCACTCATAAAGCAGTCCCTCTAAAACGTTCTTTAAGTACAGAGCTGGTAAGTGTGGTGTTAACCCTTTATTTATTTACAGATTTTTAATTACAGTTATAAAACACAACCATTAAGTTTCTTTAAAAAATATTAAGGCGTACAACATTCTTAGCGGACGGATGGATATTATTTCAATGCAGGTAAACTATGTTTATAACATGCGTTTTAGAAAACACAAACTGTTAATGTAATTAATTAACTTAATAAAAAAAAAAAATTGTTTCATTAGGAATGTCAGTAATTTTTTATAGTTCACTGAGGATAAGTATGCAATTTACAATAAAAATAAGTGTTCTATAATTAAATTTTACTGTCATTCAAATTCCCCACGTATGATTAATCCTAATACAGCTGCTATCTCATCTCCTCGTTAGAAACGTTTTCTCCAGTAGCATATGACCGTTTTAAAACAATAGGACCGATAATAATAATATCTTATTAATTATGCATTTATTGTATGCGTATGTGTCTGCTCAGCCTCCAGGGTTACAACCAAAAGGACCTTAATTAAGGCTGAAGATAATTACCAGAAAAACAACCCTACCCCTAGACCAGCCCTAAGCTCCAACCCTAGCTCTACATACAGTCCCAGACCCCACCCCTAAATACAGCCCTAAACTCCAGCCCTAGCTCTACATACAGCCCCAGCTCCCCTACCCCTAAATACAGCCCTAAGCCAAGACCAGCTCCCACCCCTAACTACAGTCCTCGCGTTAACAACCACAAAAAAAGTCCTAGCTGTCAAAAGGTCCTTAATACAACCATAAGGTTTGAAAAATAAGTCCCAAAAGAAATCATAAAAATAAGGGTGGAAAATCCGGTCCTTCACGAATGCCATTAAAAATAAAAAAACTTTAATTAGGGTTGAAAAGGGCCTTCGAGAAGAAAGGGTTGAAAATACGGTCTCACACGTGTATGTGTAAAAATAGGGGTGAAAAAATACGTCCTACACGTAAGCGAGTAAAAATAAGGGTGGAAAATCCGGTCTCCCACGTGGGCGGTCTTGTGACGTCAAAATCTATGCAGTGTTGCCAGATGTGTTAAGGTGTCTCATTACTACTATCGTGCAAAGCAGTTGTGGCTAGTATTATTTTATCTACATTTTTTGGTAGAAGGTTGTATTTTGTAGAATACCACTTAAACTTTTTCATAAGCAGTCCAAAGGCGTTCTCTACTACTCTTCGTGCTTTAGAGTGACGGTAATTATAAATCTTCGTCTCATTGTTTTCCACATCAGCTTCCGGGTATGGTCTCATTATGTTCTTCTTTAAAGGAAACGCAGCATCAGCGACCACGACATAGGGAAGCACTTTTTTGTCTTTGGAAGGACTTTGTCGGGAGGAATATTAAGTGTGTTATTTATTAAAAGTCCAGTTCTTCCAACTCTCCAGGGCGCCATAAGCATTTGTCGTTCCTTAGATAATTGTGCAAAGCAGTTGTGGCTACTATTATTTTATCTACATTTTTTGGTAGAAGGTTGTATTTTGTAGAATACCACTTAAACTTTTTCGTAAGCAGTCCAAAGGCGTTCTCTACTACTCTTCGTGCTCTAGAGTGACGGTAATTATAAATCTTCGTCTCATTGTTTTCCACATCCGCTTCCGGGTATGGTCTCATGTTCTTCTTTAAAGGAAACGCAGCATCAGCGACCACGACATAGGGAAGCACTTATTTTGTCTTTGGAAGGGCTTTGTCGGGAGGAAAATTAAGTGTGTTATTTATTAATTTCTTTCCCATAGTTGAGGATTTGAATATTCCACCATCACTATTTCTGCAATAACCTCCTACATCAACGCACACAAATCTGTAGTTAACGTCGACTAATGCCATTACCACTATACTGTGTTTATAGTTACAAAATAAGGAACCACTTTTAGGAGGTTTCTCGATTACCACATGTTTACCATCTAAGGCACCACAGCAATTCGGGAAATTCCAAATTTCGTAGAATTCCCTTTCGATTTCTCTCCAATGTTCTGCTGTTGGAGTTGGCATAACAATTAGTAGGAGCTTGTCACAAATCGTTTCAATAGTTTCATAAACGATAGCTCGCACTGTTTTATACCCTAGTCGGTAGCTGAACGAAAATGTTGTAAACGAATTAACATGGCCCAGATATCTAAAAAATGGAAAAATTACTAGCATTGCACAACACTGTATAATATATTATTTGTTTATAATACGAATAATGATATGTATCTAAGAGCAACGTTCTTTTTCAGCAATAATGTGCCGAAAAAGATGGACGTCTCTTCGGGACAGTTTTCGAAAAGCATGCAAAAAAAAGAAAAACCACATCATTACAGGCAGCTAAATCCAAGCGTGTCTGGAAGTACGAGGAAATAATGTCATTTATTATACCGCATATCGCTGAGAGAGAACAAATCTCAAACCTTACTGCAGACAGAGAAGAGGTTGTCGATTCGGATTCGCAGAGTCTGGCTGAATCGATCACGATCACAACTGACAATACCAATATCACTGAAATTACTAACGAGGAAAATATTGATGCAGCTTGTGCATCACCCGATATTGCAGATGCACCAGACAAAACACCTCGTCACATACCACCAAAATCTAATCGGCGGACTCCGTTGAAAAGAGGGAACGAAACTGCACTACCTTCCGTTGGTATGGTTCTCCAGAATTATCTGGAAGAAAAGAAAACAGACGAGATAAAACATCAGTCGCTCTCGTCAGCGATGCACTTACAACTTTTTTTAAAGTCATGGAGGACACAGTACGTACATTTTCAAGATCAAGTCAGATTGCTATTAAGGGTAAAATTGCGGCATTAGTGAATGATTATGAAATCCGCAATTATCATGAACAGTAGAACATCACCCTTCCACCATCTTTTCAACCACCAGTTGCCTCACGCTTCTCCAGAGTCGTCGTCGGCAGCTTCCTCTGCATTCTACTCTGACCATGTGCAGTTATCCGAACAGCCTCGTTTAACAACACTACTGACTACTGCGGAAGTACATCACGAAATGTCTGACAACTTTTCTCAAGGCAGTATAGCAGACAGCAACCAACATTACTAGTTGTGTGATGGTGACGACTACTTTAATACGTTTTTTAAATATGATATATTATGTTAGTTTATACAATATATATGTGTTTACAAGTTTAAGTATTTCTTTTTGTACGTATAACCTTTTGTTTCCTAGATTGAAATCAAAACTGTTAATAATAGATAATTAATTTTTGCTTCTAATCCTTATTAAAATGTTGGATGCCCAATGATTCGTCACAAAACCGTAACTGCATATAATATAACTACTTACTTCAAGGTTACTGCCAGCCGCTCCTCAGCACTAATTACCCTCCTGAATGGGCTGTAATTAATTTTCACTTGAAGGAGGCTCAAAAGCTCAAAGAACTTTGGTGGAGACATCCGAAAATATAAAAAAAATTTGGACTCATCCTTAAGCAGTTCTCCAAAAAGATGATGAAATTCACCGTATTTATCTCTTGTAGTAAATATTGAGTGAATCCAATATCGATGTCTTCGTCGCATCCCTTCTTCCTCAGCACACGCAGCAGCAAAAACCGCCACGTCTTTTTCAGACCAGCTTTCCATACTAAGTGATAAATGTTTGTCCGGATAGTGCTGGGCTGATCGTCACTAATGGACCTTCCAGTCTTCCGAACTGAGCCGTGTCGTGCCGTGCTGTGCGTGCCGAGCCGAGCTGTGCCTAGCCGGCCGTTCATAATGGACTCGGTCCTTTTATTTTGTTCTTCAAAGTAATGCAGAATCCGGCTACCATCGAAACCACTATATAACCTGCAACTTGTTCTAAATTAAAACTAATTAATTATTTCATAACTTGTCAATTGGTCGTCAATTTTGTTCGTTGAATAGTCTTTTAAATACCACTCGTGGCCTACGAATTGGATAAATTTTTGTCAAAGTGCTTAATCGTGTTCATTGCTTCAAAACCTATATCGAAGCAACAAACACTCATATACTTTGACAAAAATTTTCGGCAAAGTATTCATAATATAAATTAAACAGTCAACGTAATGTAATATGTATTTACCTACTCGAATCTTATTTGAATGAAAATGAAGTTGAATAATCAAGAAAAGGTAGGAATAGTACTAATTGTAGGAAATATTAATCGAATCACACGGCAGGCTGCTGCAGAATTAAATAATAATCATTCCGAAATATCAAACATCTCCTATGTAACTGTGGCTCATCTTATGCGGAATTCTAGAAATTGCAATCCTAAATTTTTCAAAGAACCTGAACAACTGAGGATGGATAACCACAATCTTGATGGAAAGGAGTTACTGCTACTACTACTACTACTACTATTAAAGAAAATCCCAATCAAAGCATTACACAAATATCCCGGCCTTTGAATGTAACCATCACGTTTACAAGAAAGATACTAAAAGAGCAGAAATTTAAACCTTTTAAGCCAAAATTTATTCAAATTTTAATAGAAAGGGACATGAATCAGTGCTTGGATTTTTGTGTATTGCTTTTAGGATGTTTACAAGATGTTAAAGAATTTTTGAAGAAAATTTGTGTCACTGTTGAAGCAGTATTTACAACAAACGGGATATTTAATTCTCAAAATTCTCGGTATTGGAGCGCTGGGAATCCACATTGGTCGGTAGAGTGTCGTAGCCTGTACTCTGAAAAGGTTAATGTTCAGTGTGGAATAATATGCGACAGGTTATTTGGACCATTCTTTTTTGAGAACAACATCAATGGCGACAATTTTTTGAATTTTCTCAACATCGAATTTGAAAACGTTCTGGACGATATGCCGCTTGAAGGAAGACACCAGATGATTTTTCAATTAGATGGCGCCCCCGCACATTTCCACGCACGTGTAGGAGATTGGCTAAATGGTAATTTTCCGAACAAATGGATCGATAGGGCTGCATAAAATGATTTAAATCTTTTTTCTTGGCCTCCAAGATCTCCTCATATTACACCTCTCGTTTTTTTTCTGTGGCGATTTCTGAAGGAAAGGGTGTACAAAACTCGTCCGCGAAATGGCAATGAACTGAATCAAAGAATAAGAGAAGCCTATCAATCCGTTACACCTCAAAAGTAGATTAATTAAAATTTAGTTGAAGTTAACAAAATTCAAAATATGTACTTTACTCTTAAGCAAAGTATGGGTTTTATATTCTGCCCTGTATAGTGTGGATGTCAACTTTGATCTGATCGGTGTTAAATAAGTTTTAAGACAAGCAAAACTCATCTGCAGAAAGAATTTTTCGCAGACCATAATATTGACGAAAAGTCCAATTTGTTAAGCAAATTTTCGCACGCACTGTATAGACCTTAATTATATAGATTAAGTATGTTCTATGCAACTTTTTGATACGACGCGTAATTTAGCGGTAAAAAATTACTAATGCAGAATTTAGGTGTTTTACTTTATATAACTTTTCTTTATAAAGTATCTAAATATAAACGAAATAAGTGAGAAAATTAAATAAATATAATTGAGAATGGTTAAACTGTATTATCGATATTTTTATAGCAGCGGGCGGCCTTGGAATTTAGTTAGTATCTAAGTGTCTATTAAGTTCGATCCTACACATGAAATTAGTTTTTGACCTTGGGAATCCACAAGGCCACTCACGTAGGGCCGTATTTTACATTGAGAAAGAACTCGGATTTGACCTTGGGTTTGTAAAGATTAGTTGTTTCTCCTTTTTTTACTACGCTAATAACAAACCGTAATTAAGGCTGTCAAGCAATTAATCATGCACCGTTACATATCGATAACAATCAAATTAAGTAATATAAATAATTATACTGTGATTCATTATGAACCTCAAATAAATATGATGTTAAAGTTTAGTTATTCAGAATAAAATCATTTATGATAAACAAATATCAAACAGTTCTAAGAGAGTGCTGTTAATTATAAACAGAAATTTTCTCTTTTATTTCGAAATTAAAGCTTGATGAACAACAATTTAGTTTGTAGTAAAACTCAAATTTTATAGATAGAGATAAGTAAACCAAAACATTCAAAAATAGAATTTAAAATCCGATCAATATATATTAAGAGAGTTTTAAATTTATAAAACAAGTTGTAATTAACACCGTCACAAAATTGATTAATTTATTTCTTAGGAAACTGCATTGTTAAATAACATTTTCGATATAAATAATAAATATTAAGCCTGTAATAATCTCTATCATATGAATTCCAACTACAATGGAATTATAATCTCTTTCCATAGTGTAAAGAAACTATTTTTAAGGATGCATTCCAGCCGTTACCACATGTGCAAGAAGCAACCGACTTCTGTAAATTTCGAGATATAACTAGACAAAAGTGTTCGTAATTATTAATTAAGACATTCTGTAGAATAAATATTTTTTTAGTAGAAAAATGTCAAAATTGTATATCCACAGATCAGTTATTTAATGACCAACTACTTGATAATGTAAAAATAAGTACTAGATTATTAATTGATTTAAAATTAATTAAAATAAGTCGTTACGCTGTCGCCTGAGCATATAAACCTGGAATTTACAGCTGCCCCTCTTTTAATATTTCGTACTCTATATAGAGAAGTGCCATAGTCAAATGATTATTTTTAGTTCTCATTGCGTAACGTATACAGACGAAAACTGAATTTTGTGAATGAGAATGAGGTAAGAAGTAGTTTAAAATCGATTAGTACAATTAAACTTAGTAAATACTCGCTCTGTAATTACGGAAAACTAGTTAATTTATTTTGACACAAGTACTAAAAAGTTGCTTTGCTACTGACCACCGTTTCCGTTTAAACCGTAATCATTGAAATTGAAATAAATTAATAGAGCTCATATATATTAAGGATCATTTATTTTCATCCACCATTGGTGAAAGAATTTTGTTTGTCAAGGGGACCTGTGACCTGTGTCAACTCCCGTATCGCCTTCCATCCGTAGTAATTTTGTTTTAGGACCTGGAGCAACCGTTTGGAAACCGTACAAATTAAGGATTGAACCCAAAGACCGCCTGAACATTATCTAATTTTTGGGTAGCGCCCGAATCCGTTTTCAAATAAAATTACCGTACCTTATAAGTGTCTTAAATAAATTTATTTCTAAACGAGTCTAACTTTTGTATTGGTGCTCGTTGAGGGCAAGCTTCACGTGCTACCACCAAAAAACCTGTTACAGGTTTGGCATTCGAGTTGACTTCAGGTTTGACCTTGGTGTTGACCTTTAGCCGAAAAAAAATCGAGTTCGGGACCTCCGCGAGAAATTTGAAGTTTGTAAGACAGGTATAGGAACCTGTACTCGAGTCTGAGCCCCTGATCTGAACTTGTATTCTAATAAGAGGCCCTAGTCTCGCAAGACAGATATAGATAGCGTAAGGTTAATCAAAAAATTAAATATGAATGAAAATGGTTAAACTTTATTATTGATATCTTATAGAAGCAGGCGGCCTTGGTATTTTTTAAAGTTAAAAAAGTGTTTATGTCTATTTCTATCTATCTAACATGAACTTTAAATCTCATTCTGACAAGGATAACTGTTTTTGTTTTACAGCGTGATTTTATTTTTGGTAATAAGTTTATTACCATAAAAGAGATTGCATAATTATCCTGAAAAAATGTTATTAAAATTATTACAGATAACGTAAGGTAAGACTAAAGTTAAACATGGATGAAGATGGTTAAATCATATTAATGATATTTTATAGAACCAGATGACCTTGGTATTCTTTAAAGTTAACATTTGTTTGTCTATTACTATCTATCCGACATGAAGTTTAAACGTCATTCTGACATAGATAACTCTTTTTGTTTTACAATGTGATTTACTTTTCGTAATGAGCTTATTACAAAGAAGGTTGGATAATTATCCTAAAAAAATGTTATTAAAATTATGCTTCTAAATGATTTCACCTCGAAGTCAACCTTCGGAATTATACATACAGAATTACTTTAAATAAATAAGTAATTGGATAATTAAGCATTATAACTTCATTAATATGAACAGAAAAGTAACAATCATCCATTGAAGCCGTGTTAAATTAACATGTTTACAAATATTTTACATTTCTTGCCGTACAATACGTTAACGACCAAAATTAAACGCTTTTGAAATGGCCCTGTATTATTGACATTTTATAGAAGCGGTCGACCTTGGAACTTTTAAGTTAACATGTATTTATGTCTATTAATATAACACAAGGTAAGCCTAAAAATTAATTAAATATGAATGAAAACTGCATTATCTTGTAGAAGTGGTGGCCTTGGATTTTTTTTATGTTAACATGTATTTATGCCTAGCGATTTCACCTTGAAGTCAACCTTCAGCATTATATATGCAAAATTACCTTAAAATAAATGAGTAATTAAGTAACAACGAAAACATACCTGTTTTACTTTGAGAAAGTCACCTTCAATTGACCTTGAAGCTGCCCATAGGCCATGTCTCGAGTTGGCCTTGGAAACTTCCTATGACTTAATTCGGGACAGATATAAGAACCTGTGTTAGGGTCTGCGCCCTCTTGTCGTGGCTCATTAGCAAAAATTATTCTAGTAAGGGGCCCTAATGGTAACTTATAAGGCAGGTATAAGGACTTGTATTAGCGTCTGAATCCTCTTGTCGTGGGCCCTTTGGCTGGAAACAGTATTCTAGTAAGGGGACCCTAATACTAACTTGTAGGATAGGTATAAGAACTTGTGTTAGGGTCTGCGCCCTCTCGTCGTGGCCCCCTTAGATGGATACAGTATTATAAAAAGGAGGTCCTATTACTAACTTGTAAGACATGTATAGGAAGCCGTCAGGGTCTGCACCCTTGGTTAGAAATGGTATTACAATAAGGGGGCTCTAGTGTTATCTCATAAGGGAAGTATAGGAACTTGTGTTGCGCCACATAGTTGTGTATGGACTAATATTTTCTGTAATAAAGGTAGCGCCACCTAGCGGTATATTTATAGGACTAATTAGGGTTTGTTAGTGGCGCCATCTACTGGTATATATTTAAACTAGCGATTTTTTTCTGTAATACAAGTTGATCGTGCGTCTTTCTCTCTCTCTCTCTCGGCGTTTTCTCAAACAAACAAACAAACAAATCGAGTAATTAAATCAAATTAATAAAAATCAATTAAACAAATCAATCTCAAACAAGTCGTGATCGATCAAATCAAATAAATCACACCAATCTCAATCAATCAATCGACCAAGCCAATCAGTCTCAATAAATCAAATGATAACTTACAGCTTGCGAAAATCAGCTTACAGTCCAAAAATACTGATTTGGTTTAACTTACAGCTTGCTAAAATACCAAATTGTTACAACGGTAATAACAAGATAAAAGGCTTTAATAGTTTATTATATGCGAATCAATAACTACAAAGTTTAAACCCTCAAATACGTATCCGCATAATGGTATTAATGTATTTAAAAAAAATAGCTTAACACTCATACATTTATCTAATTAACTAACTAAACAAATGAACTGGGGTCGAGTATATAGAATAACTTTTGACGCTATTGCAGACTTGGTTCATAAAGTCATCTTAACAGTATTTTTATGAGCAATATTAAATAAAATATATAAATTAAAACCAATATGCATACATTTACATAGGTAAGAATCGCATCAACGAGGCTATAGTTGATGTGAAAGGGCAGGTAGGTGGGGAATTACAATAAGCGTGAGATAGATAAGGTGTAAAGATCATTGATGTATGCAACGAAATGTCTGTCTGTCTTATCAGAAATACCTCTGTCAAAAAGGGCCGTTTATAATCAAGTTAAGTATGCTCGCCGCTTATTACAATACTATTTTTCAATTTTCGAGTTTTTACCCATAAGGGGTTGTCATACTATCACATAAAAAGTTTTACATATAAGTTTTGCCTTAGCAGAAATACTTATGTCAAAAAGGAGACTAGATTTATAAACATGCACTTAGGGGAGATATTAGAGCGTGGTTACAGAAACAAGAAGCGTACGCTATGCACGAACCTGTTGTGAGAAAATTTACTCGAAACACGTACATTTCGAGTAACACTTTTGAGTTATATAATGACGGATATAAATATATGTTATAATGGTGGTTTTTAAGAGGAGTTGGCAACGCAGCAAATCTCGGTAAAAACCGCATTATCTCGTATGTATAGCTTTTAACACATTAATGATAATTAATAAACTCCAGATAACAATTGTTAAGTGATTTCACAACCTAAAACATCGTGTCAGGTAACCGGTAACGTGGTGTACATGTACTTGCTATGAAAAGTGTTGTTTCTTGTATACGAACCTAACCTTAAAATCAGCACGTGTTGACTCTAGCTCTTGTTACACAAGAAAAATGGATTTCTTTATACCACCAGTTGCCTTGGAATGTAACGATCCTGCCCAGTGGAAAAAATGGAAACAGAAATTTCAAATATTTTTTAAAGCAACCGGAAAGTGTAGCAGTGACCAAGACACGAAGATAACCATATTCCAAAATGTGATTGGCGATAATGGAATTGATGTATACAATACACTTTCCGACGAGGTTAAGAAGGCGATAGACATTTTAATGCAAGCTTTTGATGATTATTACTTATCGAAAAAAAATGTTACAATGGAAACGTTTAAGTTTAACAATCTGGTACAGCAAAACTCCCAAAACATAGACTCGTATGTCACAGAAGTGAAAAGCCAAGCATCATTCTGTGAATTCGTGTGAAAATGAAAAATACAAAAAATCTTATATGGATATAATAGTTCTAAGTCGATTAATATTGGGAATCCATGACAAAGCAATCCAACAACGCTTAATTTGGGGACACAAACATGACTGTAACGAAAATTCAATTCAATTGCAGATCGATTGAAGTCAGTAGAGAGCACAATAGAATTTTAAAACCAGAAGAGGAAATTAATACAATAGTTTTTCGAAAAATTCAATGTGAAAGATGTGGATATTCTCATGTTCAAGGCAAATGCCCTGCGTGAAGTACCAAGGTTTGCGAAGGTATGCACAGCTACAGATATAAATGACAAGCATTAAAAGAAGGAAAAAACAATGCAGATCAAAGAGTCAAAAAAGGTGTAACAGAATTGAAATTGCAAGATGAGGACTATTGTGAAGTGTTCGTCGATGAACACAAACAACATATAGCTAAGGGTAACACAAAAGTTACATGTTGGTATGAAACTATTTCAGTAAATAGACAAGAGATACTATTCAAGTTGAACAGCGGAGCAGAATCAAGTATAATTCCTTTATGTTATGTTAGTAAGGACAACGAAGGATTAGAACAAATGGTTCGACATCTGTAACACTTATTTCGTATGGTAACTTTAAAACAAAATCATTAGGTCAGGTAACATTTAATTGTATACATAATAACTTATTTTGTTGTATTAAGTTTTTAGTAGTAGATTTTAAATCCGAGCCATTGTTAGACTTGCGAAATCTTATGAGGCTAAATTTTGTAGAGTTCTGACTGTATTCAGTGAGTTGTCACAAACGTTGCCGGGTAACAAAGTAGAAATATATAATATGTTTGATTTGTTTGGAGGTCTTGGAGAAATTCCGGGGTATGTAGAAATAAAATTAAAAGCTGATACTACTCCTGTTATTCAGTGTGAGCGTAAGGTGCCTTTAGCCTTTCATGATAGACTTAAACAAGCTTGAATTAATTTAGAGAATAAGGGTGTCATAAACACAGTAGATTATCCGACAGAGTGGATTAATAGTTTGGTAATCGCAGACAAACCTTACGAATCACTTAAACTATGTATTGACCCGAAACTGTTTAATAGATATATTTGTTGCGAGCGTTTTATAATTCCAAAAAGTGATGACATATTATAGGTGGTAAAAGCGTTTTTTTCAGTTCTAGATGTGAAGTACGTCTGGCAGTTAAAGTTAAATGAATCAAGTTCAAACTATAGCACATTTAACACACCCTTTGGTCGCTATAAATTCAAAAGGTTACCCTTCGGAATTTCATCTGCACCAGACATTTTCCAGAAAAAGAATACAGAAATCTTTGGTGAGATAGAAGGTGTATGTACTTATTTTGATGACGTTATAATTGCGGGTAAGGACGAATTTGATCACTATAAGATAATTTGAAAAGTGTTTGGTAGAGCCCGAGAATTTAATATTAAATTCAATTTTGATAAATTTTAATATAAGGCAGACCAAGTAACTTTCATGGGACAAAATATTTCAAAACAAGGCGTTAAACCAGACCCTAAAAATATTAAAAAGCATACTATCTTTACAGTCTCCACCTAATAATAATAAAGAATTATTGAAAGTTCTAGGCATGTTTAAGTTCTTATCCAATTTTTTTACCAAACCTGTCATCACTAATTTTTAATATGAGATAATTAACTAGAAATGAGACAGAGTTTGCATGGGCGGACGAACATGAACTTGAATTACAACTATTGAAAGGCTTGATAACAAATAGACCAATTTTACAAATTTTTGATATTAACAAACCTACCGTTATTTAATGTGATGCGTCAAATCAAGGTTTAGGATGTGTACTGTTACAAGGCAATCCAGTCTTGTTTGCGTCTAGGTCATTAAGTGAGACTGAGCAAAGATATGCTCAAATATAAAAGGAACTGTTGAGTATTGTTTTTGCATTTGAGAAATTTCATTACTTAGTGTATAGCAAGGACGTTATTGTTCAAACTGATCACAAGACTCTTGTATCAATATTTAGTAAAACATTAGATAAAGTTATAACGCTTTTACAATTGGTGGACGGTCAGTTGTTA
>JARFJB010000534.1:5862500-5875000 GCA_036346205.1 Vesta saturnalis
ACACACACACACAACAACACTAACACACACACTAGACACACACGACACACAGACATTTAGCACAGACACACAGACACACAGACACACAGACACACAGACACACAGACACACAGACACACAGACACACAGACACACAGACACACAGACACACAGACACACAGACACACAACACACAGACACACAGACACACGACACACAGACACACAGACACAGACGCACAGACCACAGACACACAGACACGTACAGACACACAGACACACAGACACACAGACATACAGAACCAGACACCAGACACACAGACACACACACACAGCACACAGACACACAGGCACATAACACTCACACACACTAGACACAGACACACAGACACACAGACTACACAGACAACTAGACTACATAACACAGACTCAAGACCGGACACACTAGAAACTGACTACAGAAAAGAAACACAAGATCTAAGTTTTCTGCATGTATTATTAAATTTTAGTTTACATATAATTTGTATAACCATATATACACACACACACATATATTTATATATATATATATATATATATATATATATATATATATATATATATATATATATATAAATATGTATATATGTGTATATATATACAGGGTGTTTCAAGGAGACCTGAACATTAGAGGTATAACCCTGGACTACAAAAATGTGAAAAGTATTACACAAATCTTTACCAACCTGATATACCTTTGGAAAACGTTTTCAACTTTCTGGCACTTTCGGTTATACCTGAAGTACAACTTTTATATTTTATTGACAGGTGCAAGCTTCTATTTATTTGGATTTCTTTTGGCTGCTTGATATGTCTGTAGAAGAATGAATAAAAAGGAAAGAATAGGATTTATTCTCAAAAAGAGAAACTGATAAAAGTAATAAAAATGTGAAATATAAACAATTTATAAGAAGTGCTCAAACTGCGCCCCTTTAATCTATAAGATTTAATAAGTTTATTTTGACTGATAATATGGCATTTCCAATTTGATGCGGTCCAATCGCCTGGTTTACTTTATTTTCAAGCTTTTCGACGGTTTGATAGCTTCTTCGCTATAGACTGTTCCTTTTATTGTACCTTATGTAGCCAAAAACTTTGAAGCTGAATTTAAAAGACTTTTTTTTCTTTACACCCAAATAAAAAATCTTAAGGTGTGAGGCCAATCCGAACGTCCCAAACGCCGTATCGATTAATCCTCAGATATGTTTGTCATAGCTCCAGCAAAAATACGCGTGAAATGCGGGAGCGCACCGTCCGTTGATACCTTTTTTTTAACTAAGAAATGCTTGCGTCTAGGTATTGGGTCATGTTAACAGAAGTGATATATTTTTGAATTATGAACGCGATGCCGTTGCGAAAATTGCAGCCTTCTTCTTCAAGATTTTATAAAAAGTGTGAGATTTGACTCCTAGTTTTTCTTATTGTAATTTTAGTTGCGTGTTTTGCTTCGTGTAACTGTTACATTAGAGGTGATGGTTTCTCCATCATAAATTTGGTTGGTGGTCCTGAATGTTAATCTGAGAATGTTGATATTGTAATTTAAGACTGACTTGAATTTTGATGTTTGGCGACAATTTTCCAAATGTGCGAATCCTTGAAATATCAATTAATAACAAATTTACTTATAAATTATACCATAAACCCCACTCATATTCAATCGATATCTAAACGCTTCTTCGCATCAACATCCTAGTGAACTAAACGCTGTAACTAAAGATCTAACAATTGCGTCTAGAAATTAAGAACTTTTAAATTTAACTACTACACTTCAACAAAGTGATTACTCTTCCAGACACATGTTTTGTGTGGAAACGAGAACCAGAGAGATGTAAGGAATCGCCGGCGTCAGGCGGTCCGGGCGGGATCAAGAAAGTTCCGGTAGAAATAAAAAGTGTGCCAGAAGCCGCTCCCCAAAAGAAGAACACCGTAATTCCAGCTCCTGAATAACGGTGTCAGAAAGAGGTGAGTAGGTTGAAACCGTTGGAAAAGAGATAGGCGAAACTAATAGGGAATAGAAAATAGTGTTGTGGGATAAAACAAAACCTATAATTATTAAATCACACAAAAAGAATACATACCAAAATCAAAACGTGTTTTAAAATAAATGAATTCTAACAAAAAACAAATAAATCGGCAATTGAAGATACAGTTTCCTGTAAAAGTCAAGGAGTGTACAAAATTTGTTGTTCGAAGTGCGATCGTTACTATGTGGGACAAACAAACCGCAGACGCACCATAAGAACACCAGAACACCAACAAGCTATAAAAAAATTAGAAATCTTGCGTGTCATTTTATGAAACCTGGCCATCGAATTTATTCGGACAATATTATATTGCTTACTGCAGTTTCTAATTTACATGAACGCAACATTCAAGAAGCAATTGAGATAGACAAACGTCCATTGGCTCTCAAAAAAAGAGATCATAGTTCTTTCCACCATGGATCGATTCTATGAAGCAAAATGCGTAACTATAATTACAATAATAAAAACTAGGAGGCATATTTCATACACGACACTTATAAAATGTTGAAAAAGGAGACATAATCTCCTTCGAAACGTAGATTTTTTTACGTAAAACTACAAAACGAATCAAATTAAATTTAACTAATATGAAAAGTATTCGTGAACGACACGTAAGGAAACTAGCACGAATCGATCCATAATCAATAATTCCATTCACTATGGCCTTAAATTCTTTGGTTCATAGATTACTTATTTATCCACTTTGAGTTCAAAATTATGAAAATGATTAGAAAACGAAACACACAGGGTGAGCTTAAGAATGTAACCACATTACGTAGTGCCAGAAAACAAATAGAAACAAAGGATATGAAATTACCAAACTCCAAAATCGTATTCAAGAGTCTTCTTTACAATATTTTCCAAAGTTAATTTAAAAATGGACGCTACTTTGTATTACAGTTTTCACACCCTTTTAGGCAATCCAAAGAATCGAGTGCATTAATACAATATGTCGAATTGTCGATTTATTAATATTCACTTTAAAGAATATTTAGTTCATCCTAGTTGACCGCTGATGTTGATTAACTATTTAAACGGTTCGGTGTTGATACATTTTATGTGTTTTTTGTATGTTAGAGATCCACTGTTCCAGATTGTTAATAATGTGCAATAATGTACAATAATGTACAATAATGTACAAATTTTACTTTAAAAAAGAGACAAAACAAGACTACATGTATTAACGAGAATATTCAGGGGACTTTAATTAATTTATAATGAAATTAGTCTGAAGTACCGTCTAGTTATTATTTTCTTTATTTCCGTTTTTTGTATTAAAAAAAATTTAATTTTTTTTCTTTTGTAACTTATTTTATTAATAAAACTTCAGTAAAATTAAATGAATACATTGAGTAGTAATTTCCAAACTTTCTTAAATGAAATACATTGCAACCGTCTTGTAATACACTGTGGTAGTTTAATGTTCAATGAAATTGAGAAGTTAATGAAAGAAGCATTTGTTCAAAGTACCGAACTAGAAGTTAGTACAAGTTACTGTGGTAATTGTGTAAGGGTAGCGAACCGAACGGCAGATGGTAGTATTCTGGAACAGCAATCCCGACCGTGGTTTAGAAAATTAAAAATTTCCCAAGCTCCTTAATAAAGTTACTAAAACTTTTTCAAATCTCCCTCTCTCGCTTTTTCATTTATTGAAAGCGTACTATGTTACTAAAACGTCTAAAGTTTAAAGATCAGACGACGTAATAAAATTTATTTTATATAAAAATAGCTGTATATTCATCCGTACAGGTATTATTGAACTTTTTTAAATTTCCAACAGACTGTTCAGATTATGTTCACATCGTTTCACACTTATTTAATAACAATGGTGGAAAAAGTTTCCGACAGTTTTAAAATCGGGTTTCTTTCACTGTACAAGAAATGCACAGCAGTTACCTAAATAATTTAAAAAAGACGAAGAGAAAGATCTCCCTTTTATTTCGTTTACAAATACGGAACAACAACGAATGACATTTTAATAAGGAAAATTGTGTTAATGAAATGCCATATCTACTTGTGACATCTTCTAGTGCAAAATCGATATTGCTTCACAATTAAGCCAATGTCAAATCCGACACTTCTAAAGCTTCTGGATTATGTCGGATTAGGATAAAAATGAATGCAATGTTAAGTAGGCGGCGACAATCGGAAACGCTAGGATTAAACTTGGAAAGCGAATACGAAAAGCTGTATCGTTAAAATGTATTTGCAGGAAAAATGTGAGAGGGATACAATTTATATTATTCTATAATTTATCTTTCTATATATTTCTTACACGAAATATCCTAAATTTATTATACATTTTCTAACTAAACATTTTCTTCTCAACGAGCTTAAACAAAAATCAGTTATAAATTACTTTTGTCATTTTCTATATATTAAACATTCTGTTGCTTTAATTTTATATTTCGAAACGATTTAAATTTTTTGATTGTAGATAAGGGTGTGGAAATTCGGAAAAGCGAAAATGAGATTTACATCAACATTAAAATGAAATTAGATGTATCCTCAACGCAACCGACAGACGTCACACATTGTTATTTCTTAACAAGGGTAGCCTCATAGCAACTTGGGGACTCACCCCATCTTTCGTTCCCAATCCGTATCAGCAACCCTTAAGCTTATTTATGTCGTTTATACTGAGGTACTCGGATAAGCTGTTATAAGACAAATAGCTTTGGATCCCACAACTTTTAAGTTTACGATAACTTTAAAACTAAATTATTAACTAAGGGATATAAAACCGTGACGATTATACGAGTTCTATGAGTCACTTTTAAATCACGTTATTGTGATATACCTATTTATGGGTGAGAATGGTTTTATTTCGTTTAACACTGAAGCAAACGTTCTCAATATTTTACATAAAGTAATAGTGTAAGAAACGATTAAACGTTTACGATATTAATCAATTGTGGTACAGCACATATAGCACTCTTCGTACAATGTACAGGGTATTCCATTTTCGGTACTTTTTCGGGGCATCTCATTCATTTTTAAAGGTATAGGGTTGCGGTATCGCGACAGTGCAGTAGTTTTTTTGTAAAATGAAAGACGGCGCCAGCAGAACTTTTATAGTCCGTTTGCTTTCTGGGATACAGGATGGAATTGAAAAATAACAGTTTTGAGGCACCCCTCGTATCTCAGTTATCTTTAAACTTATCGAAGAAGTTAAAACATGAACCTATTCAATTTTTTCGGTAGAATTCATTGGCGTAGTCATTGTAACACCTCCCGATTTTAGTTATTTAGTTATTTTTTAAATGAAACACCCTGTACATTATTTCTTATACTTATTACGCGTACTGTGGGCTTTCCAAAAGTATAAATTTTACACAATTATTTTCAAACTCAAGCTCAGAATTTAAGATTCTCTAAAATGTTCTTTTGTCTCCAATTAATAGGGAATCGGCTATAGCTGTTTTGTTTGGAAGAAAGAAGTCAAATGTCAAAAACTGTGTGGTTTTACCAGTTTCTGATTATTCATAAAATATTTTTGTTGTTTTGGTGGTTCTATTTTATTATATTCTATATTTAATTTATTGTTTTACAATAATGGTGGTTTAGGAAAATACTGAAAACTATGATATTACACAATATAATGAAAATCCCCAAGAAGCTTCGGGATTATATTTACAAAAGTCTGCCTCGTCCTGAGGCATACACCAAACAAGACAGGGAGAGAGAAGAAATAAACGTATTGGGTTATGCAGAAGCCACGATTTCATCTTCTTCCACACAAATAGAAGAAGAAACTGGTAACGCTAGTCTGATGCTCACATAATTTTGAAAAAATATAAATATCAACCCTATAAATTCCACATAGTTCAACATTTACAGTCCGGCGATGCCGAACGCCGAATATTGTTTTGCCAACAAATACAAACTGATGAATCATTTGGCAGACTCGTTATCAGGTCCGGTGAATCTTATTTTTCAAGTGTGGGAATTTTTAATCGTCATAATACAAGAAACTGGTCCGCATAAAATCACCATCTAATTTTTGAGAAGGCAAAACAAGGACGCTTAGGGTATGGGGTCTCGAATTTCATTTTTGAAATAAGCATTGCCTACAGAATTATGAAGGAGGTTTTATAGCGCATCTGTGACGTGAAACCCTCGAGGAGGTTATTCTAGAACTAATAATGTTCCATTGACCCTTTATAATGTCTTTTATCTTCAGTAAGACGGTCACCTAAGCCACAACTCTGCGCTTATTAAGGCACTTTTAGACGATAACTTTTTTAGTGATGGATTGGTAACTACGAACCTGTACGATGGTCCCCTCAATCTCCGAATCCTTCAATTTCAGATGTTTTCTTATATAAATAAAATCTATAAAACACAATACCAGTCTGTAGTGAAGCTTCGTCGGCAATAGACTTAACTTTCCGAAATTTTCAAAGAAAGCTTATGATTATTTTTAACGCTGTTAACGAGAATGTGCCAATTTTGCATAAGGGAAAATGACCGTCGTTTTGACAATCACCTTTAAAACATTCTTTCTATTTTCAAAATTCTGTTTCCTTTTCCTTTCTCTAACTTAAGTTTTAAGTAAGATATGAATGATTGTTTTGCTTTGAGTAAAATTCAATAATTTTATCAAAATTTAGTTAAAATACTGTAGTAAATAATCTTTTGAATTAAGTTTGAAAGTATAATAAGGTATAATAATTACTTACGTCGATTTTGTTTTTAATAATTTTAACCATAGCCTACTACATACTAATTGGGCAAACAGAAAATTTTAAATTCTGAGCTTGTTTTTGAAAATAATCTTATACAACTAATATTTTTAGAAAACCCACATTATGCCTAATAGATATAAGAAAAAATATACAGGGTGTTCCATTTAAAAAAACATGTTTGCTTTATAACCAAAAAACGTAAGGTGTTAAAACTGACAACGCCAATTGATTCTACGCAAAAATTCTTTCTATCGGAATACGTTTTAACTTCTTCGATAAGTTTAATAATAACTAAGATATTTTAATCAGTTCATGACATTCAAATTTTAAATGATAATTGAGATATGAGAGGTGGCTCAAAAGTGATACGTTTCAATTCCACATTGTACCTCAGAAATCAAAAGGCTATAAAAATTCCGATGGCTCTATTTTAATTTCACAAAAAATAGCACACTTTCGCGAAAACCGAACCGATCTTTAAAAATAAGGGACACCTCACAAAAGTTCCGAAAATGGGACACCCTGTAGGTGCATTTTTGGTACCATATACCTACGTACCTACGTCTCTGGATCAACATTAGGATTATGAGAACTTGTACCTTCTGCATAGTGTGCATGGTATATAAACCATTAAAACATTTACTGTGCTAGGAAATGTCGAACAATGGTTACCAAGGTGTTGCATTTATCGAAAGATTTTCTTAATTTTCAAATACAGTGTTACCGAATTACGAATTTCTCTTCAAAAATTTAATCGAAATCACACCCTCATCAAAGCATTAAATCTTTGCCACTGTTCGTTAATATCCCTGAAAATTTCACACCAATCAAAATTGGGTTTTTGGCAGGTAACTTTGGCTGCGCATGTATTTTATCGGACATTTTTTCTCTACGGTAAGCAATTAATAGCGGATTATATTGGAAGTTTCTTGACATAATGATAGAAACAATTTTTTTGACAATTTCTTTTCTTAAACGAGTTTACATTTCGCAAAAACGCATTTAATTTTTTTATAAACTAAAATTTTGATTTGTACATCTCACTTACATAAATAAGGTATTTTTAATATTCTTCTGCCCCCTCCTTTCTTTTTAAATTATTTTAAACAGAATTTGGTGTAAAATTTTCTTAGCGAATAACACGCGAATTTTTTTATATTCAAGAGCTCGAAAATATTTCTGGAAATAATTTAACCCCTTGTGGTATTACTAGAGAAAATTTCCCCGTGTAATCTGATATTCACTTCTATTTTAACCAATTACACACATACGCACAGACGCACACACGCACTTACGCACGCATGCACGGACGCACGCACGGATGCACGCACATACGCTCGCACGCACACGCACACGCACATGCGCACGCACACGCACACGCACACGTACACGCACACGCACACGCACACGCACACGTACACGCACACGCACACGCACACGCACACACACACACACGCACACGCAAACACAGATATATATATATATATATATATATATATATATATATATATATATATATATATATATATATATATATATATATATATATATATATATATATATATATATATATATATATATATATAGTGTTGTATATCTTCATCTGACAGATATCCTATTCGCCCTTTTTGGTCATAAATGGTTGAAAATGTATTAAAGTCCATATAAAACCCCTTAGCGTAACTTACTTGAGTAATCTTTACGATGTAAGTCTGAGTTTCACTGAGGTGCTCAGAGGAGCGATTGGAAGATTTGTGTATTTGTTAATGAAACTATTTACGAAATAAATTGGTAACTTCTAAAAACATATTTTCGCATTAGAAAACATTGTTTATGAAGTTTTTCATCCAGAAAATCAGATCAGATAACATCACACATTAACTGCTAATATTGAAAACGCGTTTTTAAGATGTTCTCAAATGCATCGTCAGTGTTTATGGTGATTATTAACCAATGCTTATTATTTATATCAAGATGCAATTTTTTTCTTTGCAACGGTATATACATTTTTGTATTATAGTGGTAGCAAAATGTAATTGTAGAACATAACTACCATTTGAATAAATTGTGTCGACTAAGAACGCGTTTTTTTTTCTACAGCGCCACCTGCGTTATTCTAGCAATACTGTTAATGTAAACATTGCTTAGTCTATTGCGATAAATTGCTGTTAAAACATGAATAACGGGATTGTGCATTATGTAATTGATCCTGAAATCGACCAAATTAAAGATGTTGATATGCCAAGTAGTAGAGTAATGCTAAGTTGTATTGCATTATTACAATATTACTGTAAATGCTGATAATTCGTTTCACATATTCTGTTATTTTTTTGAGACTACGCATTGATACATGCCATCTTTTGGAGCAGAAGTTAGTCATAAATCTATTATATTTACCGTGCCGTCACCATATTTATGAGATTGTGTTGAGAACAGTATTCGAGACATCGTCAAACATAGTAACCGCGGAACCTGACGACCCTTTGTTTAAGTAGTGTTCTAAGACACGGTTCATCTTAGATATGAACCCGTGCGAGGCAAGCATTGCTGATGAGAAATTTCTGATTGTTCTTGAAACGTCACAAGCTGCATTTGCTTTTGACCAACCCAAGGTCAAATAATAGCTTCCAATCATCAATAGTATATTACGGAACTACGACGGGACTCGGGTTTGGTTCATAGGCCATGGCTAGTCTAAACAATGATTTGATCTTTTTACATATGCTAATCGATTATAAGAACAAAAACGACCTACTAGCTGCTGTCGCTCTTAACAAATTGCTTATAATTATTTGACGGTTTCCGTTGATGCTAAACGAAAAATTCTTTATGCACTAAAAACCAATGTGAAATGTGATGATCAGTGTAAACGCGTGAGAATTAATGTAAACCATAATGAAGAGTTGGTTAAAAAAATTTAACCCACTAATTACAAATCCGGAGGAACAGAAACAGTACATATACAATTCAGTACGTAACCATCAGCGGTGTTACCAAAAGGCAACGAAGTCCACTTTGTTCTTGTAAATAAATATTTTGAAAAACTATTAAAAATGCGTTTTTACGACAATGACAGTTAGTGTGTGATGTTATAAGATTTTCTGGATGAAAAACTTCATAAACGATGTTTTTTAATGCGAAAATATATTTTTAGAAGTTACTAATCTATTTCGTAAATAGTTTCATTAACAAATACACAAATCTTGAGATCGCCCCTCTGAGCACCTCAGTGAAATTCAGATTTATATCATAAAGATTAAGTTACACTAAGGGGTTTTAAATGGACTTTAATATATTTTCAACCATTTATGACCAAAAAGCGCGAATAAGATACCTGTCAGACGAAGATATACGGCAAGCTTTACGAAAATGCGAAAATCGCAAACCAAATTCCCACCTTAAAGTGCACACCACATTTCAAATATCGACAATAAATTGAGTATAATACTATAATACGTCCCTACATTATGTTTCTCAATGGGAAAATACGTTACAAAGTAGTTGGTTTCGGAGATTCCCCAGATTATTATTTGCTGAAAAACCGGGTTTTCTAAATTGAAATCATATTGTCGACTTGAGTGACCTCTCTCTCTCTCTATCTATATATATATATATCCACGAGTTTCCTAAAAAACTAACTAAAGTCCCTGAATAAATAGGATTTCCTTTGGGAATAATCACCAAGAACACGCACAGGAAGTTTCCGAAAACTCGTGTAGGTTCCTGCTGAGGTAAACATACTCATATTAACCAAATAGGAATCCCGTCATATACTTAAGAGTTATAAATACGTATTGTAAGAATTGATGTAGTTAGATAGAATCTAAAGTGATCCATTGGTACAACAGTATTGGAGTATTAGTTTACTACATGAAGCATTTGTAAGTTGTTTATATTTATTTTGCTTAATATATGTATAGCTTGCTCGTATTGTGTTTTTCTAATTGCAACCCAGTTACTATTAAACTTAGCTCAATTTATTTAAGAACGGTTCCTGGCGTAACAATATGGATGCACAGACGAACAAGTTGCAGGTTTCAATAACTAGATACAATCTATCTAAACAAGGGCAATCTAGTTACTGATGATAGTCGCCGTATGTGGTGGATTTGTCAAACCAGAGACTTACGTGCCAGCAGGTTTGGGTTATTTAGAAACTGCCAATTTGAGAATGAAACTGAATCTCCATCTATTGCGGATTGCGAAGAAGATAATATTGAATTTATGTTAGCGAGTAGTGCCTCGGATAGTGACAATAATCCTAAAAATAACAAAAACGAAGTGATAGTGATGACTACTAGTAATAGTGACAAAGAAAAAAAATCAGACAACTTCAAAAACTGAAAAAGTGAAAGGCGGACAGTAATCACTGCTAGTAAGCCTTCTGCGGGACAAATCGCCAAGAGGAACATTTTCGAGGAAATCCTGGTTCGACTTTTTATGTCTAATAGGAAGCAAATGTTAGACAAACAAGTAGCTTGTGGAGGTTTTTTATAAATAACTCCATATTAAAACATTTAAAAAATTGCACTGAAATTGAAGCAAGAAGTGAATTAGGAAGTGAAGACTATACGTTGTCCCAAAAACATATAGGTGGATATTTTGTGGTCTAATAAGTGGGGTCTCTTTTCTTCAAAAAAAAAAACAACGTCTAGGAAGAAATTTAGAGGAAATATGCTTTCCTTAAATTCGATATAAAATCTACAGGAAGGAATCGGCTCAAATTTGCGCATGTTTCCGAGATGGGGAAAAAATTTGTTTATAATTGCAAAAATTACGTTCCAGGAGAAAATATTACAGTGCACAAACAGTTTTTCCAACCAGAGTAAGAAGAAGATTGACGCAACATATGGCTGGTGAGGAAAACAAACTTCGCATCTAATTTTGGCTTGCTGATGATGCCAAAGCATAGTACCTTGTGAATGGTTTTTCTTATCTGAGAGAAGACGAAGCAAGACCAAATAATCAAACACTCTGAGTAAATGAAGTTCTACGACTTTTCGAACCATACGTAAAAAAAGAAAGAAATGCTACTACCGACAATTTCTTTAGAAGTCTCAGACTAGCGAAAAAACTATCTGACTTAAACACAGCGATTTTATGAACAATAAAGAGAATACGTAGAGAAATTCCATATGTCATCAAAAATGGCAAAGATCAATTTCACAAAACTGCTCTACTGAAAAGTGAACATGAAAATAGCATTATTACAGTATATTAAGCAAAAGCAAATAAAACTGTTTTTATTCTTTGTACTCTAAAAATACGGGATTAATGTTATCGACAAACTGGCTCGCAAGTATTCCGTAAAAACTGGATCTCCTCGATAGACTTGGCATCAATAAGTGCATTCGTGCTATACCAGTAGATAAGTGGAGAAAGATAAAAAGAAAAGATTTTGTACAACATCGGAACTACTCAAAAACGAATACGCTTAACATGTCAAACAAACAACTAAGTACGAAAAAAATATATAAGCATACTTATTGCAAAAAGTGCGTGAAACCAAATGCAAACTGTTTTTTACTTAAGTAGGTTAATCACTAAAGCCTTGAAGTTTTTTTTTTGTTTTGTTTGGTTAAAAATTGCAAACTGTTTTTTACTTAAGTAGGTTAATCACTAAAGCCTTGAAGTTTTTTTTTGTTTTGTTTGGTTAAAAAGTGAGTTTTTAACATGAGTTTCCTTTAATTTGTAAGTTTATATTAAAATTATGAATATAAAGCATTTTAAAACGGCCTATTCTTATGACGGTCAATTTGACCGGTAGCGGC
>JARFJB010000534.1:5880000-5927500 GCA_036346205.1 Vesta saturnalis
TGAACATTCATCGATACCAACATATACGTAGAGAATTCATGCAAGCTACTATTACAAGTAAAGCAATATTTATGAAGCATCCGAGCATTGGTGCTATGCTATGTCACGTCTTTGTTTTGATGCATTGGAGGAATGGAATAAAGAACATCTTTCTGAAATTATCACTAGTATCAACTTTAAAAATACGATACAGGTATTAAAATATTGTTCTTGTATTTTATTACATTCTATCCTATTCATTCAATTCAGGGAACCGGTAATAAGACCTAAGCAGCACTTTTTCCACATGCAAGTTTTTGAAGAGACAATTACACAAGTTCAGAATATCAAAATTCTTAAGAAAGATTTCGATTACCACGGATGTAAAATTTTAAATACGTTTGCGTGCTGGTTCAAGTTCATCCATGCCGTTCATTTATTAATAGACTCACAATTTTGTGAGAGGGTTGGAAATTTCGAAATGAATCTGAATTGTGTGCAGAATACCTTCCCATATTTGAACGTGGTAGGAAGAAATGTATATTCCAAATGGATTCTAATTTACTTCAAAGACATAATGAACCTGAAGTTGTGTAATACTGACATGTATGAATATTTACAATGAGGAAACTTCGTCGTCTGGAAGAGCGCTGATAGAATGTTTAACTGTGCTGCTTTCGATATGGCACTCGAACAACCAATAAAGACTGTAAAAACTCGTCAAGAATAATTGTTTTTTATAGAAAACCGACCGCTTTTCTAAAATGATTTATGACGCGCTATGTGGTAAGAGCTTATTCACAACATTTTGAAGGTAAAGTAGTCTTTGCGTAAATTAGTAGTTAGTACCATGTCATTGTTTTATAACTTTATGTACGTACCTGAATACTAATGCTTTTGGTAAAATAGAAATTGAGTCTTTGAGAGCAAAAACAAAAGTGATATTTTAATGTGACCCATTTAACACGAAAAGTATAGCCACAAAGTTAATAAACATATCAACGAGCAAAATTGCTAGCGAAGAGATAAACAATAGTCTTTCAAGTTTCCATGTTATAATTTTATTAATTCTGTACCTGTGGAAGGTTCAAAATCATTCAGGGACCTTGTACTACGAAATAAAGCGCTTACATTTGCTAAACTAAGGGTAAAACCAGGATGCGGAACGAAAAGGAAGGTCGTGGGTACAAAAATTATGTTTCGACGAACAATCAAGAGTTGCAAATCGGTAGAGCTGAGTGACATTTTGTCATATGACCTGATATTCGTTCCTGTAGCGCTGTTTAATGAAGCATGAGGAAAACAACAAAAGATGATCTTGCAGCAAATCTTCAAACTTATAGAACAGATGTTCAAGTCAACAAGATTGGAAATATCATCATTTATGGATTGGCCATACTACAAGCTCTACCTGAAAGATACTTTATGACATTTAATGACCTGGCAAATAATTTCTTGAAAAAGATAATGGCACTGCGAAATAAACACCAAGCGGCACGAACTATTATTTTTCGATAGTTATGGTAAATCAACAAAGTGCGATGAGGGAGATAAGAGAAGTGACAGCTAAAAAGGTCAGTTTTATATTGTTGTGAGGTTCCGATAATTCCTCAAAGTGTCAGCCAATAAAATTTAGAAAAGGGTGACTACAAAAAGGAGATAATTCCCAATTTCCAATATTAAGGAGGCAGTAATTCAAACTTATGCTCATAAAGCTGTATCGGTATCACAATGTGTTATGGATAAACCTCAAGATGTAGATGATTGCAAACTATGAATCAAGATGATCTTTCTAATTAAAATACTTTAATACAGGATAAAATTACTGGTAAACCCCTTTCCGAGGAGCTAAATCAGGTAGAGGAATGTGACGCAGACAATAAAATGAAAAATAACTCAAAAACCGAGAGCACGTTGAGTAAAACACAAATACTGGGTGACAAGCAGACACGTAATGTAGGCAGCATTGGAAAAACTTGGATCAAAATGATGTATATGATATTTTGAATACCTAATGGTCTTGAAAACAGGTCTCATTGTAAACTTAATGGTAACATAGTGCCGTCAGTTGATTTTAATATTTTTCACTTAAATGTTTAGGTTTTGCGTAACAAAGTTAATGAATTATGTGCATTTAGTAAATAAAAGCCACAATCCAATTCAGCGAGCATTGGGTTTCGAGGTTACTAGAAGTTTCGAGCTCATCGCATTCATTGAGGATCATTAGTTTATGTGAAAACAGGTCTCTATTCCATAGTTTCAGATAAAATAACGCCATTATCAACAAAAATAGGTAGGTATAGCTTATCCAACGAAATTTTCGATGCACATCATTAATTTATGTAAGTAGTCCCAACGTTCCAGATTGTTTCTGTAGCATGAATAATTTGTTGGAACCAGCTTAATAAATTAATGACATGCATAGAAAAGTTCGTTGGATAAGATATAGGTACTTACACTGTGCAATGTCATGCGTGTGTTTGCCACATTTGAAATTAGTAGTATTAACTGTTCCTTCATCACACTTACGAAACTTTAAACTTTAGAAACGATAGAGAAAGGTTTAAATTGGAGCATGAAATACGAATATTTATGCCTTTGTTGTGACATAAAATTTTATTGGTAGAGATCCCTTTGCTACAGAGTTGTGTGAATTACTAGCAACATTTTATTTGTGTTAATATACACTACCCTGCAAGAACAAATAACTCTTTAGATAACGTTTTTATCAACACAAACATCATAGACAATCTTGAAATTACCATCAATATACGATTGTTAAATTATGATAAACTGAGATTAAAACGCATCGTTCTTTAACTTTGTATGGTAAAAACATTTTTTACAATGTACTGGCAAATTGCGGCTGGAGCATTGTTTGTGATTCATTTAAATACATTCACAAAAAATGTCAAGTGTTTTTAGCACTATGGCATCTGCTTCACAAACCGATTTATCTGCAGACACCTAATGAAACCACTAAAATAGAGTTACAGTCTGTTCGCAAAAAATACAGGAATTCTATCAGAAAAGATGAAATTACTGTTCATAATAACTATGTTTAAAAACTTAAAAACTCTTCGAAGGCAATACGGAAAATTTTTTAAATAAAAATCCTAGCGAAGTGTAAATGTCTAGTAAGGTACAGCACTTAGTCATGGCACATGTGGCAGTTATGGGACACTTAACCTCGATTCATAGAAACAAAGTTCCTATACAGGGTAGTTTGTTTATTCAACGGTAGAGGTCACTATTTGCTAATTTTATTACTAACGACAATTTTTGTAACGGCCGGAAATTCTTGCATTCTGTATCAAGCGTTTTGAAGGTAGTTTTACGAACAATTCGTTCAGAAAGTTGTGTAGATATTAGTGTCTTTGTGTTGAGTGCACACATGTATTTGACTAATACTGAACCGATTGTAAGATTGGTAAGTTATTTCAGGTACATTTTGATTACGAAATGTAGTCATGGTTAATTTTGTAAGGGTGTCTATTACCTGAACAGAATTGTTTCTAATTTTTAATAATCGAATAGCTATCCAATAACTACTTACATGATGCGTTTTGTCATTTGTAGATGATTCGGCTGTTCACTTTCTGCTGATTATTTAGACGCCTGTCCAATAATTTAATGACAACTGTACAATAACTAAACCGGTAGTGTAGTTAATTTCAGGGTTTATTAATTATGATAAGAAGAACACCGTATAGCCTTAGTTCCATAGAATCTGGTATAATCAAGGTTAAGCACAATACACTGGTACTCAGGGCAACCACAAAAAAATGGGGTTTCAAAGTCAACTTTGGAGTTTAAAGAAAGAAATACAGGCCATAAAGGTACTTCTGGCTTGCGCCTATTCTAACTTTAACTAAAGGGTCCAAATCAGTAAAATGGATAGAGTAATACGCAACCCGGGAAATTAAAAGAAAAGGAATACATTTAAACAGTTTATAAACCTTTAACGGAAAATCCGTGACCCAATCCTTCAAGAATAATCGACCAAGTGAGTGTTTGTTCAAGGTCTTCCTTAGGAGACAACTGTACAAAGAACTAGTGAGGGAATGAGTATGGCAAGTGCTTGAGTGTCGGAAGAAAATATTAGAAAGTGGTTTGAGGAAATAAAAAATTACCTACAATCAAAGAATGTAAATAATAGCGACCCCTCACGAGTTTTTAATGGAAGTGGAACAGGGTTCCAAATTTGTCCAAGCGCAAGAAAAGCGTTTGTTGTCAGAGGCAGCTTATTCTGTTGGTAGGAATCACAAAGGAAAATATTGCAGTAACGTACTGCTTTTTTGTTTCTGAATTCATATCTCCACCGATAATAGTTTACTCTTTTAAAAGAATACCTGAGAAAATAGGTGTAACCGTGAATGCTATTTGGGGAATCTGCCGATCAGACAACGGTTGGACCACATCAGTAACTTGTTATGAACACAAAAAACATACTTAGTGGAGTAATTGCCTGTTATACTATTTTTGAATGGACATATGTCCCACCTAATGTACTAACTGAGTCGTCTCTGCAATGAGATTAACATCGAAATAATTGCATTGTATTCAAATGCACTTGAATTTTGGAGCCATGCGATGAGGCCTTACTTCGTCCTATAAAACTGTGGTGATAAAAAATCGTTAAAGAATTTTACAAGCAGAACTCTGGCCAAATTCTGAACAAAGTAGCGTTTTCCCACCTTTAAAAAATGTCGGGAGATAGTCATTAAGGCAGGTACACCAACAAATTGATTTAGGGCATGTGGGCTATTTGTATTTAACACAAATGCAGTTGATTATTCGAAATGCCTAGGAAAGCAGAATAAACCTGCAAAAACTACAACTTGTGTTGGATCACAATGCATTTCTTAGTTTTTGTAGAAATGAATTTGTGAATAAGTTCAAAGTGTTTTTTTATGAAATGCTCTTGGAAGAAGGATTCAATGTTGAATTCTTGGTACCTTGCAAGATGTAGAACATTTTAGAAAAACCTGATACAGACAAGAGGTATACAGAGAACGGCCAACTCCAAGAGATAGAACCAGTAGAAGTTTAAGGGTTGAGAGCAGTAGAGATGGAAGAAGTAGAAATTAAGGTTAAAAAGCAGACGTTACAACCAAGTTCACCAATTCACCAACCGTTGTCAGTGAGCAATAGGTAAAAGCATTACTGCACTACAGAGAAAAACAAACGTAACACGGAACGTGTACCATTTACAATAATATCAAGACTTTATTAAGAGACTTCTGAAAGCAAACGCGCTCTTAAGATGGAAGCAAAAAATAATAAAAAAGAGAGGAAACGAAAAAGAAGAAAAGAAGGGTATTATGTGCATTGTTAGCTCGAACCGTTGATTAATTTCTACAGTGAGTTTTCAGGACCAAATTAGGACATTTCTCCCTTTTTAAATTCTATCCCAAAATGCACCCCTAAAACGTTATGCGCGCTCAAAGTCCAATTTAAATTCAAGAAAAATCACTTTATCTGCTTACATTACGAAAATTGTTTGATTTTTATCGACCTATCTTATACAAGTCAAAATTTGATAGAGATTTAAAAAAAATTGCATCACTACCCAGAGTCAACCGTCAACCCTTAAAAAATTATTTTTGCAATATAAATTAAAATTTTAGTCAGTTGGGTAGCATAAAGGGACCTATAATACATTCTTCAACAATTCCTGTCCAGACATTTATGCTGAATTTATGTTGAGAGCGACCTTCTTGAATTACATTAGGATTCTCTTCTGCCTAATGTGGAAATTATGGGAATTAAAGATGCCATCTATAGTAAAACGGGCTTCGTCCGCAAAAAGAATTCGAGCAACAATCTGAGCATCTTCAATGAGATTGTTCATCAACCATTGACAATATTCTGGTCTAACTAGTAGAACTTTCGGTAAAAGTTCTTGAACTCCTTGGATGATAACTTCCAATACACGATCTTCTATCTGAATAGGTCTATTGTGACGCTGGCGTCCATAACTTGACTTCCTTTGCAAAAAACTACCTGTTTCAGAAAGACGACGGTTAATGGAAGCAAAAGTAGTATGGTGCGGTTGATGTCTATTTGGAGATCTTTCTAAATATCTTCTTGCGGCAGCTCGAGAATTACTTCCCCATTCGTCAAACACAAAATGCCTATCACTTCATTATGAATACGAGTAATGTACTTAATAAAAAGGTTATTTGACACTATGCCACTAACCTTTATAAAATGTGTTTATTATACTGAGATGGTTGTACTGCTCCCTGACAGCGCATTCTAGATAGCTTATTGTTCAATCATAAAAATAGAGCAAATTACATTGCACGCAAGGAATTGCAAAAATTGCAAAACTGCAGACGACACCAGACATGACAGTAACATTTGCATTAATATACTTAAAAAAATTTCCAAATGCTTCGGGTATACGACTCTACAATGCCTTGCTACAGTCTTTCCATTCTTTAACTTACGACAAATTTGTAGGAAAACTAAAGACAGTTTATAGTTTTCAAGAGTTTTTAAACAGCAACCCTGAAAACATAAAATAACCGTAACTGCGCTATTATTACATACTTTAACATTAACCTGTAGATGTTTTGTCATGACATGTGTAAACAACTCTTTGTTGTATTAACACGAACAAATTATTACTATCTTTGCTGTGTGTGTGTCCCGAATTTCTTTAATCCGGTAATCTGTCATAGGGGAATGCTTCAATTCAACCTATGGCAAAATATTTTCTGACTATGTGGCAAGTTTGCAACACTGCATCTTTTTAAATGTATGGGATTAATCCTTTTGGTAACTTAATTTTTCATGTGGATCGTTAGGTTTTTTTGCACGCACCTTCTACGAATACCACGACAGAAAGGATAACAACGTTTGATAGCTTCCAAATTCTCCTCATTTCGATTGCGAGGTTCATATATTTAATCGCCTTCTCGTTTTCAAACTTACACACGTTACATGTTAGTGGGACGGCAATGTCTATTAGTAGCCCTTTTTGCTAGTTTTATCTATAAGCACAATGTCAGGCCTATTAAAATCAACCGTTTTATCTGTGATTATTGGTCTGCCTGAATATATTGAGGATTTTCTAGAGCTGCTTCAGACAAGTATTTATAGTATGGAAACCCACTGCTATCTAAATTATGTTTCAGAATTACATAACGATGAAAGATTTCCGCAACCTGGTTGTGCCTCCCGAGATAAGAATTATTTGCCAGTTACGGACATCCAGCGGTAATGTGTTCGACTGTTTCGCCAGACAGACGATATTTGCTACACACACCTTTAACAGTTAGTTTTAAGATATCGCGCTCATAGTTTCGAGTTCTTAAAACTCTGTCTTGGATAGTAGTAAATAAAGATACAGAAGCTGCTATATCTAACATGTTCGAGGAGAGCTGTGGTGGATATTTGCCGTGGAGCACTTTTCCTTCCAGTTGGAAATGTGTTCGGCGTTGGTTAGTACTTTCGGTTCCTTGTTGCTGTTGCTAAGATTTAGAGTCAATGATTTATCTGCTTCGTTTGCATTTTGTGCGAGCATATTCGCAGTTTGATGTAAATATGATCGCTTTTTATGTTTTTGGTTATTATTATTATTGTTATTATTCTTATGTACCACAAACACATTGAAAGAATACATAGAAAAATAAAAAGATCATCTGGAAGTTTTTATTTATGAAATAGGTTTGCTAATAGAAAAATCATGACTATAGTATACAAATCCCTAATTGAATCAGTAATAAGACATGCAGTACATGTATGCGGATGTGCGAAGGCAGTCCATGTAAAACGATTAGATTCGCTGCAAATTGCTCTGCTTAAATTGATTCAAGGCAACCAGAACCTGGAAAGAAAAACAATTATTACACTTACCTCAATATACTCACTCACTACCACAGCAATGACTATAAGATTATAATAGAACAACGTTACCCAACAGGAAAAATTACCTACGCTGTACCTTTTTATTTTAATAAACATGGTAAACGAACATGGGAATGTCTTATTCCATCGCTATGTATATAGGAATGAATATGGGAAATAACATAATTTAAGTAATTATGTACAAAATACAATACACATGCACACAAAATAATACACACAATTTTTTCTTCTTCTTATATTGTGTATACCAATGTTATATTTTTATCTTATTATATGTGTATATTTAATTTAATTCATTTATCTTTTGTACTGAAAAATTAGTAAGCTCATTCAACGATTACATTTCTTCTATTTGTATAAAATCACACGAACATGGTTTTATATATTACAATGTCAATTAATAACTAAATTTGTAATGTAAATAAATTTTGTGCACAAAAACGGTATCAACCGATTTATGTAACTTGGTGGGACCGAAAAACATGTATAAAATATGGTAAATAAATAAAATTCAATTCAATTATAATTATTATTATTATTATTATTATTATTATTATTATCACTGTTATGATTATTATTACTATAATTATTATTACAAATAAGTTTAGCTATAACTTCCTTCAAGCCCAAAAATTTATCTAGGTTTTCACAATGAATAGTTTTATGGTTTTCAGAAAACGGATAATTTACTTTATCTAACCGGTAGTTGAGGTTTGGTGATACCGTTAATTAGCAACTCCATTCCTTTTTATAAATCATTAGCTTGTGTACACAAATGTTTGACATTTTTCCTGGGTAAAACAACTGCTTTAAAGACAATCTACAAGTTTACTTAATAATCCTCTGTATCTAATAGTATAGATACAAGTTAACATCGTACAACAAGACTATTGTGATACCCTGTATCTAAAAAGTATCATTTACTCAAAAAAATAATTGCATAAAAGTTTAAATGTTATAAAACGGAATGTGTGAGTGTTTGTAAGACAGGAAGCAAATATAGCCTTAATACCTCTTCTCAACAATACACTAACAATAGAAAAACTGACTTCTCCATAATGTCCTCAATAATACAGTTCCTTTATGTAGCCATTTTCTTATATAAATATGAAATCTGATAATGCGGCAACGATAACGATTAACATATGAAAATGCAAACTTTCACAATTATCACTCATAATTAAGTTACTTAGCTTTTGGGTATGGAGTCATGTATTATTATTATTAATGTATTAATAGCTAATATTTACTAAAATAAAATACTTATATAATCCTTTTAATGATAAATCCTTCTAAGTATCTTTTTAATCAAACAAGTATTCAAAGAACCTTTCAGCCGACATATTCGTTATATTTATGCATATATTTTCGAATAGTTTAAATGAGTTCAAAATGGATCGAGTTTTAAATTTTGATCAAATCTTGCCGTAGGCGTACTGATTTTTTTCCTAAAAATAACTTTATATCTGACTTGGATTACATTGCTTATCTTCCTTTTGAATAGACTTTTTTTGTACTCCACGTCACGTCGTGTATCATCATCGTCGATCATCGCCCATTGGGATACCATACATTCATTTGCTACTCATATAAACTTTCTGAAATTCCATAATTTTATCTAAGAAGATAAAAAACACTCGTTCCTATTTACCATTCCATAAAAGAAATATAATATAAATAATATTTTCTTACCATAGACAATTAATTTCAAACAAAAAGTATCTGGAATTTCCATTTTTATTTATTCTGAAAGTAGGTTATCTTTAAAATGTTAATTAATTTGATCACACGTCCTTCAAACCTACAAAATGGGAATTAAAAGAAATGGAATAATTTTAATAACATTTTTTTAAGGATAATTATGCAACATCTTTTATAAGAAGTTCATTACGAAAATATACAACATTGTAAAAACAGAAACAATAATCTATATCAAACAAACAGACGTTTAAAACTTCGTGTAAGAGGTTAATAGACATTTAGATGCTAAATTAAGAAATGCACACGCACACGCACGCCCACATGCACACGCGCACGCACTCGCACACGCACACGCACACGCACACGCACACGCACCCTCACACGCACACGCACACACACACACACGAACACGCACACGCACACGTACACGCATACGCACACGCACACGCACACGCACACGCACACGCACACGCACACGCACACGCACACGCACACGCACACGCACACGCACACGCACACGGACACGAACACGCATACGCACACGCACACGCACACAAATACACAAACACACAAACACACACACACACAAGCGCACACACACACACACACACACACACACACACACACACACACACACTCACACACACACACAGACAAATATCCAGGCAGAAAGACATCCAGACATGCTGGCCGATCTTGGAGAATAGTTGTAAAATGAGCTAATAATCGATTTAACAAAAGGGAAAAAAAGTCGATCACATAACCTTCAATACCTTCACATGTAAATGTATTCTGTAAGGTAAAACACCTTTTACGCAGTGTAAATTCGAGATCTCGGAGTAAGTACATGAATTTTTTTTATTTATATGTTGTTTTTGTTATGCCAACCACTTTTTAATCGATGGGTTACTGATAAACCTCTCTTTAGTTAATTTGCGTTTTACTAAAATTCTGTAGTTGGGGAATCGAACTCTTAACCTTTCAACAGCCGGTCTTATGCGTCTAATGTTATAGATACAAAATAACATCAAAAGAATGTAGAGATACCCTGGTCCAAAGAGTAATACTTTTTTACTTAAAATAATTGCAGAAATATGATAATAGTATTTTTTTTTTATGATTGTGGACCTGAACAGCTAAATAAGGCTAACGCACTCAGGAACACTTAGGAGGATGGATAGAGGGATAATGGATTGTCAATAGATGCCTATGAACAGCTACCTTAAATTTTCTCATATCATAAGTGATAGGAAAACAGAAACTAGGAAGATCATTCCAGAGTTTAGAACCCGTGTAGAAAAATGTAGATTGCGCCCGTTTGGTACGACAAGTGGAGATTCGTACTGCATACTGATGATGTGAATGAGCGAACCGAGTGTTTCTCGCAAAGATAGCCGGAGATGGTATCAAAGAATGTAATTCACCAGCACAATAACCGTTGTAATAACGATAATACAAAAAAAGAACTGAAACCATCCTTCTATGCTCAAGGGACTGTATGTGAGAAGTTAAGGACGGGTCATTTATAAGCCTAATCGCTCTCTTTTGAATACGATCAACGATATCGAGAGCGTATTGGGGAGCACTAACCCAAAGGTGAGAATTATATTCCAGATGAGGCCGAATTTGGGCCTTATACAGCAGAAGGAGCTGTCGAGAGGTAAAGTACTGCTTAGATCTGTACAAAAAGCCTATTTTACGAGCAGCTGTTTTGGTAGCTGACAGAAGATGGTCAAACCATGAGAGATTTGAAGATACAGTCATACCCAACAGAGTAATAGAGTCTGAAAACTTAAGAACTGAGCCATTCATACTTACAACAGGAAATGATCGATCTTTTTTGGCGGACATAAGGCAACACTGAGTTTTGTTAGCATTAAATTTAACTAGATTATTGCTTCCCCATTCGAGAATACGTTGAATGTCTTTGTTGATTGAATTTGCCATTTCAGCTTTAATTTCTTGATTTGACATAGAAGGTGGATTATCACTATGAGTAGACTGAGACGAACTACAGTGAAGAGTGCTATCGTCAGCAAAGCAATGGATGGGGTTAGTTGTTGAAGAAATAAGGTCGTTTATGTACAACGTTAGTACGCCACATCAGAAATGTAGTATAAGTTCATGCAATTGAACTTGGTAACAAATAAATTTTTGGGAAGCTTTCGATTGTAACGTTTTATTTTGTCGTTTCCGTATTTGGAAAGTATTCTTAATTTTTACAAATGGTAATCGCAATGAGAATCATAATTCTGAAAAGTTTTGGTTTGTTCAATACGTTTAGATGGAAGTTTAAAATTAATAGGTATTGTCGTTAAAGTATAGTCAGTGGAAAACTACAGTTGTACTCAAATATAGCGTAGAAAAGCATGTAGTGCAGTATGTGTAACGTTTTAGGTGACAAATTGCCGGAGGATTTCAATAACATTTTTGGCCTTAAACAAAGAGTTTCGCTTTTTGTACGAGGTGTTAAGAGCTAGCGTCATAGCGAAATCATGAACCTACAGGGTTTCGATTACATTGAAAGCACCCGCTTGTTGCGAAGTGTTTTTTGGTGGTACAATTTTCCCGTCGGCTTTCGAGTTCAGTTTGTTTTGGCGCGTATTAAACAAATTTAAGTAATACGTTTTTATGATTGGCTAATTAATAGGAAGGGGAATAGAGTTGACTGTGGCGGTAAATGAATTATTCGCGAGGAGACTCTTAGTTTAGACGCGGAGGCGTTAACAGGTTACCGTTATCAGCATTGGTAAGCTATCGTGTAAACGGCGTTACCTCTAATCCGAGTTGAAAGAACTTCCGTTAGTAGGCGCAGTTTTCCCAATCAACCCTTGATGGGATTTTATTGTGTCGTTTAACCAACACGCGATTGATTTATCGTTAAGTGCAGTTTGGCCAAAGGGACTTTCTGAGAATCCTAGAGAAGGTGTTAAACGTTAAACCTGGTGTTTTCGCTGTTCTATGAAGTAGTTATCGCCTTTGTGAGGAAGAAACCAAACATCCGTTCCTAATTTCTAGACAAGTTCACAGCTCGTTGGTAACGAAAATGTCACTGTACATACTGAATATTTTTTTGCATTGTTAAAGAAAATAATAAGTGTCATTCAAACCTAGTGTATCACTAGAGTAAAGTTAACATGTAACGTGTAAATATAGACTGTGGTGTACCGTACAACCAATTGAGATAATAACCAACTCCAATTTGGTATTTTGAAACGACGCGCTACTTTCCTTCACCTTCAGGAGAAGCGTAATTCAACGTCGATCACATTGCCGAAGCCGCCGCAGAGCTCATCTTTTGGGTTTCCGCCAGGAAGCCAGGAAACCAACCGATGTAAGGTCTGAGCAAACACAAGGCAAACATTTCCGTTCATATTTTTGCTGTGTTTGACACTTTTTATAACGTATTCTGTGCATTTTTTTTGTGTGTGTTATAACGGTTGAATACGCGGTCTTTTAGGATTAACTTCTTAGAATTATATAGTTTAAACTTTTAATTCCAGAGTATTCAGCCGTGTTATAATCCAAATTTATATGTTTTTTATGTGACGATTGCGTTGAAAAGGGAACGTAGATTATCTGCTATAACCGTTTGTTATCTTACCATAGGAGTAATATTTACAGTAATTTAGTCAAGGTAGACGTTGAAACTAGCTGGTATCACTGCTTTTTAAATAAACGGAGTGGATCAATTTATATAGGAAGGAAAATTAGTGTAACGATTGTGTTGATATCTCGATGGTGGTTTATTCGTCTTATATATATATATATATATATATATATATATATATATATATATATATATATATATATATATATATATATATACATACAGGGTATCTCAATAGTGCGTATTCGGTCGATAGCTCCTTAGCCATTAAACTCAGAAGATAAGTTTAAATACGAAAGTTGTCTACTTTATAAGCTGCATAATCTAAAAATAGTTTGATTTCTACAGGGTGTAATATGAAAGCGGTACAATATAGAACTTTTGATTTTAGAATAGAACACCCTATATATTATTTTATTTTTCGATTCTCCTTATAATTTTACATATTTTTTATAAGAGTTACTTACAAGCTAAATCTTACAGTTTTTGAGATATTTGCAAAGTTAACTAAAAGCAAACAATTTTATGTAGTAATTCAAGTAGGTGCATCTCAGTTATTTTTAAACATAAAAAAATAATCTTTGGTATAGAATTTATTCATACACGAGCTTACTTTAATCTATTGTCAAAATTGGATTTCAATATACAGAGTGATCACAAAATTAATTCAATAACATAAATTTGAAGTTGTTATGTCTTTATTTTTTTAAATGGAACACCCTATATTTTTTTAATGTCTTGTCTCCGTCTATTAATCGGCTTTCATTTCTATTAAATATGTTCTATACCAATCTCTAATAGTTTCGGAGATATTTAAGTTTGTTCAATTTTTTTCGTTGATAACACTGAAGAAGAGAAAAATTAGTCGGTCAAAGCAAGCTATGAATACATAAGAAACTAAAAAACATATTAACTGAAATACAAATACTTAAAATTATAATAAATGATCAATGTAACCACCATTTTGTTGCTGGCAAACATAAAGTCTTTGAATAAACGGGTGATCACAAAAATTAATTCAACAACGTAATCTTGAAAATGCTATATCTTCATTTTTTTTAAATAGCACACCCTATATCTTTAACGCTTTGTCTTCGTCTATTATTCGGCTTTAACTTTTATTAAATATGTTCTATACCTATTTCTATTAGAACATTCCTCAACACATTCTTGTTTCATGGGTTATGCACACAATGTCACAGTGTGGAGTGTGTATAATTGAGAGTTAGGTATCTTTTTAAACGTAAGAATTTTCTGGAAAGCAAGTAAATTTAAATGTAAAGCTTGGGAAGTGCGAGTTTATAGCTTGAAACTTTGTGCAGTCAAGAATTATTAGTTTATGAAATATAGACCGTCTAGAGAGCTATTTAAGTGATATTTTGCAATGTAGTGAAGAAAAACAAAAATACTTTATCGCATCTAAGTACCTTTTATCAGATTGCGAGGATAATTGAGGAAGAGTAGTCTGAACTTCGCGTAGAGCATAAGTTGGTGGAATAATCAGCCTCGTGATAATGCGCGCCATAGAATAGTATTGTGATAATGAAGCACGAAGGGACGTTAAACCTTTTCACTGTTGCTGATTTTAAGTTGAAAATGTCACGACCACATTTATTGAACCTTGAGTAGCTTTCCCGATGCACTGGTATCTTCTAGGGGAAAAATAATCTTGAACGGCTTTATAAAACCTTATAAGTAAGCTTGTGTTTAATTGAAGTACTATTTAACGCTTCAAAGAAACTGTAAAACTCAAGCGACCACAAAAGTATCTCGCTAGATTTTGGTATTTTGGGTTACATTAAAAATCTGGTATTTTCCAAACCTGTTATGACAAAGCAAGATATGATGCAGAGAGTCTTACTTGCTTTTAATTCTCTAACAACCGACCATATTTCCAGAATTACAAGACATAACTTAATGAAAAGGATTCATAAATGTTTAGAAGTAGATGGTGCTAATTTTGAACATTGATTATAAAACTTTATTTGTTTAATATTACAATTAGTTATTTTTGTTTGTAAGTTACCTAATTAAATTAATACAATATACCTACACAACGTTTTTAATGGTATCCACAATTAATAATCCTTTCAGGCTGTTGGTTACTTTTCAGAATTAATAACTTATGAAAAAATAACAAAATATCACCTTAAATAATGGAAATCATGGCCTACCCTTTACTAATGTTGAAATAATTAAGTGTTGTTATGTTTTAACTAAGATAATGAAATATCTCAAAAGTGGTTGGATTTAGGTATAAGGAATACTGATACCAAACGAGTTGGCTTAACAAAATACAGCGGAAAATGTAATAAAATACAGGGTGTTCTATTTAAGTTAAGCAACTTATAAATGATTCAAATTGTGCATGTTGGCGGCTAAGTTTAAAACACACTGTATGAAATATCAATGAGTTGGATATATGATGTTAACGGGCAAGCGCTTGTTGTTTATTGGTTACAATTTCACGTCACTAACTTCGTTATTAATGGAGATATCGTTATTCAATGTGGACTAAGATTTTTTCAAAATTTTAAAGAAATCGAAATATCTCGAAAACACTTCATTTTTGGTATAGGATATTGTGCACAAATTTTATCTAGAATTTCATGTAGAATAAGAAAATAAAATAAAAAATATTAGGTTCCATTTAAAATAACAAAGTTGACATCTACTTCTACTTCTACAGCTTCGTAATTTCAGGTTTTTAACATAACTGTATCCGCCATTACTTTTAATCAAAATTCTTCGCGCCACACCCTGTATATATATATATATATATATATATATATATATATATATATATATATATATATATATATATAATGGTCAAGTGCTTGAGAGTAAATGAATTCGACTCAATAGTGAAATTCGTCCTTCTCACTGGAGACGGAAGCAGTGTCCGCTTCCAAACGTTGCGCTACAAAAACAAGAACTGTGGAAACAGACTGATCAACTCAACTAATATGAGACCATTGTTTCAAATCACTTATAATACAAATGCACCAAATACGCTTCACATGTGTGCGAAACTAAAATTTTACATAAAACTAAACTATCCATTATAATTAGTTATTCAGATATGTACTAAACTCACGACTTGGTCAACTCATTGGCATTTGAAAATCCCGTTACCTATAAATAAAGAAATACGTATTTATAACGTCGTCGTGTTTGAAATCTAGAAACCGCATATTTAATCACTTACAAAGTATCTACAGGTCGATTAAGTAAAGCGGTAAAACTGCTATACTGTTAAGTTATTCGAAAAATCACACGCCAATTACAGTTTTTCGTCATTTCATAGAAGCAAAGACGTACTTTTTGTAGAACGTTCATCCACTAATAAAGGTTAATATTGAATCATGGGATCAGTAATGATGGAAGGAACTTCATTTACTACCATCCTGCTAGCGATTTGTTTACCTCGTAAGAATAATACTTAATAACTAATCTACATAATAACATTGCCTAACTTAATAGCTTTTTAATTGAGGTAATTAGAGTTAAGGATCTAACCATTGTCCTATTATTTAGCCCTTAGAGTGAGAACTTAACTGAGCTTTATAGGAATTCAAAATAAATAATTTTAGGGCAATATAATAAAACAAATCTGCTACAAGCCGCCATTTTGTCGAGTTTTACGAGTGTTCATAAATTTAGAAAGTTCTTACAAATCTAGGAATAGGAAAACAGTAAACGCGTAAAACTAAGAATTAAGCTACAGCTTTTAACATTCCTTTACGGTTGCATTAAAAATGTGACATTTAAGGTTTGTTAAACAAATGGTATTTTTCGGAACTCTAGAAAAAACCGCTTTTGCATTTATAAAACAACTTACATTCAAAGAATGTTTACTGAAATTGTATGTCACGTTTTCTAATGTTCTTTGCCTTGATGTGGAACTGTTATTATTTCCTACTTTTTTTTTAACTCGCACTAAAAGGAGTAGCAGAAATAACACTTCATACGTGATAATGTGCTAGGTTGTATTGTATGAAATTTATGTAGCCATACTGAGATGTTAAAAATAGTGATATTCAGAATTTAAACTGCTTAAACTTAAAAAAAAACAGTCGAGATGAATTGTTTTTTGGCAATTTGTGTTAGTAGGGTAAATATTGTTTTCCACGAATATTTTAAATTTCAAAATGATTCATAATAAAAAATGAGTGATTGACTTATTTATTTCAAATTACGTTCTTTTATAATGTAAATGTAAAGGAACACGTCAATTTTTATCATTCTTATTTTTTCAGCAAAACTTTTTCAATTCATTTTATGTACTTGCATATATATATATATATATATATATATATATATATATATATATGTATATATATATACAATTACTATTTCCACGAGTGTTCATATCAAAAATTACACTTATTTCGTGTTTAACTCGTGTTGGTTACAGTCTATTAGACGTTTTGGAAGCTTTTTTGCTTTCTTTTTCATGAAGGTTGACAAAGGTGAAATTAAATTCAAACTAATATATGACTCTTGACAACTACTATTCGTCTAAAGCACTATCACTAGATTTTAATTTATGTTTGATGCGTGTTACTGGGCTCTGGTGGAAATTGAGGTATTCTCATTAATGTGGGACGAACTTGTGATTGTTAATCTTATATTATTCGTACTTTCTTCGTTTATAACTAGTATTGGAGTATATTGTTTGTTTAAAATCATTCTCCAGACTGGTGGAATATGTGAACTATCATTACGTTTGTTCAAAGCGTTAGGATATAGTTTCACGTATGATGCGTCCTTGTAGATTATACAGTGGAGCTATTCATTTTGCTTCCTCAGTATTAAGTTTATGACTAGTGTTAAGGTGGCTGAAGAAGATTATACATGGACGAACTTGTGATTTTAATCTTATATTATTCGTAGCTTTCTTCGTTTATACACTACCTGGCTGGAGTATATTGTTTGTTTAAAATCATTCTCCAGACTGGTGGAATATGTGAACTATCAATTACCAGTTTGTTCAAAGCGTTAGGATATAGTTTCACGTATGATGCGTCTGTAGATTATACAGTGGAGCTATTCATTTTGCTTCCTCAGTATTAAGTTTATGACTAGTGTCAAGGCTGACCAGAAGATAACATATTGTGATTTTTACATGCAGCAACTCAAGATACACTACCTGGCTGGAGAATGATAGTATTAGAAACATAGTACTCAATACCAGTTATAAATAAAATGAATGTTAATTTCACCATTATCCCAACCTTCTTGAAAAGAAGAGCAAGGAACTTTCAAAACGTCGAATAGACTAACCAACACAAGTTAAACCCCAAATAGTTTAATTTTTAATGTATACATATATATGTATATATATATATATATATATATATATATATATATCTGTGTGTGTATGTGTGTGTGTGCTGTGCGTGTGCGTCGCGTGCGCTGTTGTGTCGTGTGTGCGTGTGTGCGTGTGTGCGTGTGTGCGTGTGTGTGCGTGTGCGTGTGCGTGCGCGTGCGCGTGTGCGTGTGCGTGTGCGTGTGCGTGTGCGTGTGCGTGTGCGTGTGCGTGTGCGTGTGTGTGTATTACCTCTGTGTCTTGTTCTTGTTCGGTTACCCGTCCCCGGTTAACATTAGGAGTTAGATCAGTGCCTGCAATTTTCTTTAAGTATCTTAGCGATATTTTGTTTTCCTTTCTTCAGTATTATTTTGAGCATATTGTTTCAGCATCTTTCCACGACTAATTTCACACCTTTTGACTGGAGCTGTAGTGTAAGTACCTCGCGGTGTAGGTGGGTCTCCTATATGCATTTGCCTTGAAAGTGCCGTCATTCCTGAGTACCGATACATCCAGTAGCGACAGTCTTTGTTCCGGCTCCAATTACATTGTAAAGTTCATGGAGGGTACGCGGCTGTTTAGATAGGAATGGGAATTCATGCAGATTATGCTTGTCTTGTTGCTAAACTTCGCAGGTCTTGTTTTTTTCCGTGAACTCGAAAATCGCTTGGTCTTCGACGTCTTCCATGTACATATTCCTCACTATGCGATATGTGGTGGGTTAAACATCCAGTTTATCTTGGAGTTTGTTTCAGAGCTTTAGATCAAATTTGGAATTATGTCTAATAAGTGCTTGACGCGTGACTGTAATTTAATTTAATGGCACGGTTTTAAAACTAGCTCATGTGTAGTGCGGTAAGCAAGAAGTGAGTTCAATAAGACGTTCATATATATATATATATATATATATATATATATATATATATATATATATATATATATATATATGTATATATATGTTCCCTTTAAATAAATTGGAATAATTCTGCATCAATTGATACCTATAATAAGTAGCTTCGCAGTTTTTAAAAATAGTAACGTATACAATGTTAGCATTGCAAGAAAAAATTCAAATACATTAATTAGTAACACCACCAAAATTTGCTTAGGTGACTTAAATACATGTATAGTTTGAATTGATATAAGTTCTAGCTTTACGAGTATTTACACAGGTAGATAGGCTCTTATAAGTTAGATTTTGAATACACACGATACATACACTCTACAGTTATTTTATGCAAAAGCGCATATGGATTCATTTATTCAAGTACACATACGTTAAAACAATTTTAAATAAACAAAACCCAACCTATCTAGGCTATTGTAATCAAAATTACTGATTTTGAATCTATTCTAGAACAATAAATGTGTAGTGTCTCCACCCAACATAATTACATATTACATATTTATCGACTTTTCAGCATCCTAGTTCAAAATCTTTATTAAGTCTCAATCTATCTAAGAATAATCTTTAATTAAATTAATAGTACCTAGATCAGCTTGAAATGTCATAGCTAATAGCTATCTGTGTCTTCCAGGCGTGCGGGAAATTTCCATTTAATATATCCACACACACTCACACACGCACGCATTCACGCATTCACACAAACACAAACACGAACACGAACACAAACACAAACACAAACACAAACACAAACGCAAACGCAAACGCAAACGCAAACGCAAACGCAAACGCAAACGCAAACGCAAACGCAAACGCAAACGCAAACGCAAACGCAAACGCAAACGCAAACGCAAACGCAAACGCAAACGCAAACGCAAACGCAAACGCAAACGCAAACGCAAACGCAAACGCAAACGCAAACGCAAACGCAAACGCAAACGCAAACGCAAACGCAAACGCAAACGCAAACGCAAACGCAAACGCAAACGCAAACGCAAACGTAAACGCAAACGCAAACGCAAACGCAAACGCAAACGCAAAAGCAAACGCAACCGCGAAAGCGAACGCGAACGCGAACTCGAACGCGAACGCGAACTCGAACGCGACCGCGAACGCGAACGCTTCCGCGAACGCGAACGCGAACACTAATTCGAACGCGAACGCGAACGCGAACGCGAACACGGACACGGACACGGACACGGACACGGACACGGACACGGACACGGACACGGACACGGACACGGACACCGACACCGACACCGACACCGACAACGACACCGACACCGACACCGACACCGACACAGACACAGGCACAGGCACAGACACAGGCACAGGCACAGGCACAGGCACAGGCACAGACACAGACACAGGCACAGACACACATATACACACACGCACCCGCACGCGCACGCACACGCACACGCACGCACGCACGCACACGCACACGCACACGCACACGCACAGCGCACGCACGCGCACGCGCACGTGCGCTCACAGCACGCGCACGTGCGCGCACGCACACGCATACGCACACGCACACCACACAGCACACGCACACGCACACACACACACACACGCACACACACACAAAATAAAGTTGTTTAAAAAAAAATTAAATCAAATGGTAGTAATAAGAATGACACAGACTCACAGACACGCACACGCACACGCACACGCACACGCGCACGCACACGCGCACGCACACGCGCGCGCACACGCACGCGCACATGCACACGCACACGCACACGCGCGCACACACACACAAAATAAAATTGTTTTAAGAAACATTAAATCAAATGGTAGTAATAAGAATGTTAGAGTTTAAAGTTCTTATAAGTTAATGCCCACGTGGTAAGTGCCGCTGTCTTGTTATAATTCGCGTTTACATAGAAACACAAACACCTCTCACACACTGATAAATTAATTTTGTAGTAGTATCATTTTTACGGTAGGTATGCATAAAAAAGAACAGAATTAAGACAAAACGAAGGATAAAAATGAATGAAAATGTGATTAACAAAATTTATCAAAATTACAAAAGTTGTTCAAAATGCTCGACCCGGTTTCGACGCACGATTGCAAACTTGGCGTAAATTATCTGCAACAGTAATGATATTGTCGATTTGGAAATCGTTCCAAATACCCACACGTCTTGCAAGTTCAGCGTTTCCTTCAGTAGCTCCATACGTCATTATCATATCTACGTATTCTTTATTACTTCACAATTAGTTCACGAATTAGTAACCAATAATTAATAAGTAAGTCAATAACAACAATTAAAGTAGGTACTTAATTTCTGACGTTTAATTAACTTCGACGTACTTGATTAGGTCAAATTGAATTGTTCCTTACTATACGTTTCCGTATCCTTGTGAACAAATTTTCCTATCAAAACCTATTTCCAACTTTCTTCCATAACTGCTCTATCATTATTAATAAATGTTATCAGTTGTCCATTCCTTTCCCACTCCATCCCATTTACCTGTAAATACCAGATCTCCTAGCAAACACATGCAGAGAAAGAGAATCATTATTCACTCGTTATTCAATAATCACAAACATTCATTCTCCCTTATATCCAACCCTTCCTATGTCTGTAGTATTATCCTGTACCGCAGCCGATCCTGAAAAGCAACTAGTATCCTGAACTGTACCCGATAGAACTAGCCTGATCAGAATCTTGTCCAGCATCCTGTATCAATCTATCCTGCACCTAAATTATTATCCTGCCCAGTAACCAGACATGAATTAAAAAGCATTCATTCATTTATTCTCACTTACTCTCAACACTTCCTGCACCTGTAATATTATCCTGTCCTGCAGCCAGATGTTCTTGATCAGCAACTAGTATCCTGATCTGTACCTGATAAATACTAGCCTGATCAGAATCCCGTCCAGCATCCCTTATCACTTATCCGTACTATTACCCTGACATGCATTTACTCATCTATGCACACGATTGAGGCAAAACACTCTTGGAGGTCACCAGCCCCGAGCATGGTGCCTTAACGTGACAAAGGTACGAGGTACTTAGTTTGCAGGAGGTGCTGCCCCGTAAAGCCAAATAATACCCGTGCACAAAAGAGAAAAGTCACGTCATTCATGCTATCGTCATGGTGGTAAATTGTCCCGAGACGAGCACCAATTGATAAGCTTAATTAAAAGGAATGGTTAACCACTCCTACTACTATTACACCTACCCTTAATCATAAAACTTTGTAAATGTTGCCGGCAGTTCAGACTCCGAAGACGCTATTACAGTTCCCCACGTACCCGTCGGAATGTCCTGTGTATATGTATATAATTGCCATATTACCATCATTCCATTTCCGGTTTAATCATTACAGCTTACAGCTCCTACATGTTATATATATATATATATATATATATATATATATATATATATATATATATATATATATATATAAAACAATGGTTTAAAGTTCTTATAAATAATTGAGATTTTTTATAAAATATGGCACTAACGTAAGTCTTGAATTCAAATTTGGGATATTAGATAGTTCAATAAACAAAGTTCACTTAAAATTTTAATACAACTTTTATAATAAGGACGTGATGGCTATTTAAATTGTTTTTAAGATAGGTACCCAGTTATGAGTGATTATTTATTAAAACGTCTGGTTTTAATAAATATATATATATATATATATATATATATATATATATATATATATATATATATATATATATATATATATATATAACTTTATTTTGATCCTTCCACTTGCACTTTCAGTTTCCTCCGTCGGTTGGAAATCACCCCACATCTATATTTTTTATTCTTTCACTCCTACCTTTTTAGATTCCATCCATGTAATATAGTCGTTCATCAAATTTTGATACCTTAAGATTTTGATGGAAGGTTGAACTTTTGCAACTGGCTATTAAATACACAAGAAGATCCTCAACTTTTATCTAGAATTTTGTAGAGAGACGAAGCCACTTTTAGTTGTGACGGAAAAGTAAATTTGCATATTTTGCATTAATGTTCCACAGCTAATCCTCATTGGCTACACGAGGTGCAGCACCAAGGGAGGTGGAAAATTAATGTATGGTGTGGAATAATTGCCGGAAGCATTCTTGGATCGGTGGTGTTCGAAGGAATATTGACTGGTAGGGTCTATTTAGACTTACTTCAAAGACAACTTACTGATCTACTTGAAAATATTGACCTCCAAAGACAATGTTAATCCAACATAATGGGTGTCCAGCACGTTTTTCATTAAATGTACGACGACATCTTGATGTAACCTTTCCAGGCAGGTGGACAGGTAGATGGAGCATATTCCCCAGGCCTCCACGTTTTCCGGACTTAACCTACTTGGATTTCTATTTATGCGGCCGGTTGAAGGATATGGTATATGAAACTAGAGTGACAACAAGAGAAGACCTACTAAGTAGAATTCAAGAAGAAATACGTTGAATATCGGTGGTAGAAATTGAATGTGAAGTGCAGTCACAAGAGATAATATCCAGTTGTGTATTGAAAATGACGATCGGAAGTTTGATCACTTAGGACGTCATTAAAAATATTATTTATTAAATCGGTTCCTTTCAGGACTACAGAAATTTTGAAAGAAAGTAAAGTTTTCATACCATACTTATTAATTTTAAGCGTACCATTTGTTTATACCTCAAATTGCCTGTTATATTACCACATTTTTGACTATATCTTTGATTCTATAATAGCTATGTACATATTTTTTTTAAATACTCCCTTATTAATTTTACTTCTAATAGTAGTAAAAAACACATTTGGTATCATTTGAATTTTGTTAGAAAAGTGGACTGTTTTGTTCCTTCAACAAGTTGCGTCCTCTGTTAGCAGACTCCATTTATTTTGACAGCAATCTAAAAATTCGTTAAACAAAGTTTGACATGTCGATCACTAGTTTACAGTGGATATATTTTTTTAAATACATTACTAAGGAAAATTGCCCAAAAAATGGGAATTTTAATTTGAAGTCAGTGAAATGCCCTCTGGCGGCAATGCTAGGAAATTAAAATTAAATTCCAGCATTTTCTCTTGGCGACATTTATTAGATTTTTTATCGCATTGCTCAATCTCAAATAGTTTCTGAGTTATGGCGGGCCACCTTTCTTAGTTGTACACTCGGTACATGGCATTGCATAAAACTGTGACAATTTAAAGTTTGCTCTTTTTAAATAGAACACTTTGTATATTGTCATATATAGTAGGGATTAAAATTATCTTTACAGTGATGTAAGATTTTTTAAATTTGGATGCGGCGTTGTTCAAAAGGGAACAATAATACATTAAGAATAATTATGTACAAATAAACAACATTTTGGAATTCAAGGACAATTTAGAAAGAAATGCATAATGTAACTTTCTATTAAAATACAAATTACATGAAAATGTGTACAAGTCCGTTACATACTATCATTGCGTAATTTCTAATTTATCCTTTTCTGTGATTATGGGATGCTTTATTGTTATTGAAGTTAGAAGTAGAACTAGTTTGTTAAATGTTATTTGTTCATCTTTCAAATTGAAATAGCTTTGGAACTAAGAAGAGATAACAAATTGGGGTCTTAACAATGGTAGGTTACAGTGACATGAAAAGACCATATCAAACCATGGTAAATCTATTTAACAATGTTCATCCACTGTGATAGGATCACGATTTTCTAGCGATTTACCGTCAAATTTTTGTTGTCAAGTTGAGTTTTATGGATAAATTTGTTTTACGTGTGTCGCGACCTTTAAGGAAGGTGTGTTGCGAGCTTAAGTTTGTTTTGTTTGTGAATTACTATTCCGTAATTTAGATTGCTTTCTTATTATTCCCCGTTTATTGAATGTTGAGTAACGTATTATTTGTATATAGTTGTATATAAGTTTAAATAAGGTTTATTTCGTTTGATTTCCTTAAGATTTAATAGAAAGTTTTGTAAAATTAAGTAACTTAAAGAAAGAATGTAGATCTATATGTATTTGATGTCATGCTGGCGACATGAAGTCGAGTAATTGTTGTGGTTCAGCTTAATACTGAGTATGTTGGTTTTAAGTCGTAGATGTAGAATGTGGGACTAAGTGCTTGTACTTTAATGAAAATACAGAGATATTTTTGACGTTGATTCTGCTGACGTTTGGAGTTTTGAAAATTGTCGAGCCCTTACGATGGGAAACGAAGTTTGTGTGTAGGGGTATCTTATCTTCTCCTTCCGTTTCTTAATTGGTGGAACTGAATTAAATGAGATTTTTTTGTGAGTGGTGGGATTCAAAATCCAAGATGGATTTTTGGACATAATTTGCATGATTCTGAAACTAACAGCGCTCCCGAGTAGTAGTACGGTGACGCTTGTTGTTACGGCTTTAAGAGGTGGTTTAGAACGTTGATATATTGGACCTTTTGGTGTTTAACGAACGTACTTTTGTGTTGTAAGGGTAGTTATCTACATTCTGAAGAAAACCTGTGAAGGGATTTTATTAAAATTGTTCAATCACCAAAGGGTTAGACCTAGTGCCGATTTCGATTTTACGTAATCGAGTTACCTAGAGATCATCGTCGTGTTATTTTAGTGCTTCTGTCAACTCTTTGGTTTATATCGCTTTTGCGGATTTATAAAAAATTTACGTTCTTGAAGTGCCACTTAATTGCCGTGTATAGCGTGTTGAAATATATATGGAAACTTTCGAAGTATATTAAAATTATAGTTATTTAAATAAAGTCAATAACCTTTTGGATTGTTAGTGTGAATAAAACTATTTGAAAGATAAAAGTTAACAAGCCAGTTGAGCGCACAAATTATTATTTTAAAAGAAGTTTTTAATTAATACAGTAAAATTTTACCGAGATTCAATCAAGGAATCGTTTGCGTACAAAAGAATATTAGTCAACATTTGCATTCATCATTTTGTCCGATCAGGGAGATTCCATATCCTTGGTAGCAGTAATCGATCACCTGGTTCGTTTTCAATTGTTGTAATACAGGAGAGGTGTTAATCTAGACATTAAGGTAGTATAAACATTGTGTTTTTTTATTGAATATTTTCAAGATTTCTTGTGTGTTTCGAATTATTTTTTTTTGTTAACGAAGGTTTGAAAGCGGAGTCGTGTACCTTTTTTTCTTTTTAAATTAAGTTGTTGTTTTGATTTAGTTATTGTAAATAATCATAGCTCTCACACTTTTTTTATTATTTTAGTCTTAAAGGGCACTTGACCCTATAGTGGTGTGGGTAAATAATCCACGATATATATACATATATATATATATATATATATATATATATATATATATATATATATATATATATATATATATATACGCATTATCGTGTGTTCACATTTATATTATGTTATTTTTTTATCTTATTATAGCTTTGTTAGGTTTTATAAATTTGTTTTAATTCTGTGAAAACCCTTTTGTGTTACATAAAAGTTTTTTTTGCAAATTGCAAGTTTACCGGTAGTTTATGAGTTTAAGTTTTAAGGTAACGAAGTTACAGTTTTTTTTTATTATTGAGTAATAGCGTTAATGATATTCAATGGTTTATTTGATTTTTTTTAGTTGAGTATTAATTCATTTAGAGTGCTTTCAACAAAGGTGATTTTTTCTTTGTTTTGTTTTGATTATTATATAATGCCTAATTATTTACACTGAGGTGTAGTAACGTAACTTTATTGAGTGTTTATCACGCTTTTATTTGTCAGGAGTGTAGTGCTATTTTGAAGCCCTATTTCAGGTGGTTTGCTGAGCTGTTGTCGAGGACACCTGGGATTGATTGCGGATAGGTAAGCGTATGTTTTTTGTATGTTTAGACACGCTACGTACTCGTAATTTTGGCACGACATCCCTTATTTTGACTACCAAACATTCTGGCGCCCTTAACCGAACCGATTACGTCTTCATCCCCTATTTTGACTTACGTACGTTTTACTATTCTGGATGTGCAAAATTTATCAACATCATACCCATACCCATACGCTGGCTAGTCGGGGCAAAAAGGCCAACTTTATCTGTAATCCCGTTCTACCACCCGTTTATATCGTTACACCACATGATCACTTGAGTAACAGTTCCGGAAATTGTACAAAAGTATGAATTCCATGGAACAGTTAAAAACTCAAAGGAAGGAAAGCCGTAAAAAAACGGCGACTAATGAAGGAAAAACATTGGACGTTGTTTATCCTGTACTTGACAATCCATATTTTTCCACAAGTCAATGGACACTAGATTATGAAGTTCGTCAACGTTCAGTTGCACGTATTGTGATCAAAGCAAAGGTACCACCTGTTAAGGTTAAGCTAACTCACAAAGATGACACAAATATATGGTTCCAACAGCATAGTGCACCACCTCACTATCCTGTTCAAGTTGATCGGTTTTTAGACAAGACTATGAAAAAATTTGTATATTGGAAAACGATGGTATATCGAATTCTCAGCACGGTTTCCGGGTTATGGGACCGTGTTAAAAGTATGTGAATATTTTTGACACCGTTACGTCACTCCTATAATGTATGCTGTTTGATATTGATTAGAATTTTTTTTGTTTGCTTTACTTCTAAAAATAATAGATTACAATTTTATTAAATTAATAAGAATTTGCTCAGTTTTAGGAACAGTTTTTTCTAAATATTAGTTAGTGAGACAAATTCCATCTTTTTTCACTTTTTAATAATCATTTTATGAATAACTTGAGAATGACTACCAATTTTAAAAAATGTTACATTACTTTAATGGTAATTTAATCCTCACATAAATATCTAAAAATTTGCAGGGTTTATAATATTTCCACACTGGTATGTAAATGCAATAATTGAATTATCTACACTTAGGTACTTCTCATGAATAAATGTAAAACAGTAAATTAAAAAAATCTTGAGAAGGAGCACTTCCATCACGATTTGTAGTGAGAAAAGGTGGCATTTTTGATATATGTACACTAAAAAGGTGACTTAAATTTTTCTCTTTGCTTCAAAAAACATTTACAAAACTCAGTAATTGCTTTGGAGATATTTCGGTAGGACATCGTCCAGTACACGTACGCGTACTCAACTGCAAAACAGCCAATATAAATGCCATGTCCCATGAGTGGAAAATTAGACCTCCCATACCTCAATTTATGTCCTGGCTAGCTAAATGCTATTCATAGCAAAACCAGTGTTATTGGAAACTCCTTTTAGGGGAACTTGTGTATCAAGCACCCCCTTACTGTGTAGAGAACCTGAGCATTCCAAATGTCCTTCAAAGTGTCATAAATTACAGACGAAAAAGTTGTTAATAAATAGAATATAGTAGTTCGATTACAAAACGCTTTAATAAACAATTGGAGAAGCCATATAAAATTTCATCGTACTTTAACCTCTATCAAGCTTTCAGCAACCAGAAATAGAGGAGTAGACGCACAAGAAGTAACCACAAGCAATAGAGAAAGTTAAGTATTCACAGTCGGACAAAGTGTATATTCGATGGTGAAACGAATAGAGAAAAATTGAAAGAGACACGGATTACAAAAGAGAAGGAAGTGAAACTAAAGATTCATTGCTAAATGATTTAAGTGAGCATATGAAGTATTTCATATTAAAAAGTTAACTAGATTGTCATTGGGACTTAAAGTGTGTGAATTATTAATAGAACTTATGGAAAGAAAAAAATTGATTTAAAAATATTGCTTTTTCGTGAAAATGTTTTGAAGATAAAGGATCCTTAAACAGATTTCCAAATTTAGGGCTGGCAAGTATGGCGATTTAGTAATGCGATTTGTGAAGATTAGTTTTTTCCTTTTCTCCGTTTATAGAATATTCAGTAAATAGCACCACTGTTTAAAAAAATCTCTGAACATTCCGCATTTTACAGTAAAACCGAAATCAAGTCTTTAAATTAATTAATATTAACTTTCAAAGATTATTAAGGTGTTTGATTAGGTATTATAAATACCTAATCATAAATCGAAATGAATTGCGATAGAAAGGTAATTCCAAATATCTTCGTGTTTGTAATAAAATTGTCTTCGTGATAAACAAAAATTAAAGATTTAGAGGATTACACCGTTAACTGCAAATACAAACTTTCTTTTTATATTCTGCAATTAAAGTTTGACGAGTAGTAATTTATTTTGTATTAAAATACATATTTTGAATAGAAAATTACACTGAAAACCCTTTATATTAATATTAGTTAGAGGTAAGTACACCGAAGCATTCACAAATAGAATTTGAAACCCGATAAATACAGTTCAGAGACTCAAATTAATAAAATAATTAATAACGAACACCGTTCCTGTAAATTAATTGATATGGCACTTAAAATTATATTGTTAAATAATAGGAATATGACCATGAAACATTATGTTTGTGATTGGAATGTTATTTAAAGGAAACACATATCAATATCAAATATGTCAACCTAACTTTGCCATCTGCGACGTTTAGGAATAAGTTTAATTTTGTAATTATAGACAAAATAAGTACATTAGATCACTCTCGATATTAATAATTAAAGTTAAATATGCAATATTTTCTGTAACATTAACCAATTGAATAACTACAAGAGCATTTTAATCTACTTTCTGTTGTGTAAAATAAACTGTATTTTAACAATGCATCCAACCACTAACACTTGTGCAGAATGCAGCCGAATTCTGAATTTTTTTTGATTGCAGATCGATAATAATTGTCAGTCATTAGTAATTAAGCCATTACATATAATAAGTATTTTTTTCGTAGAGATGGTTGTTCAATCGTTCTGTTATTTCTTAATAATATCAGCATATCGAAATAAGCATTCAATCAATAATTAATTTAATTTTAATTAAAATAACTTCCTGCGCTCCTGCCTGAGCGTAGGAAAACTGGAAATTGCAACCGCCCCACTGCTAATATAATGTATGTTATATATCTGGGTCGTGCGAACGTTCTGTCATCTTTTATCCTTCTTCTTGCGTAGCACAGTTCGATGTTGTTTCATGTTTGAGAGTATGAGGTCAAAGAGTAGTTTTTAAATTACTCATTGAATTTAACATAATAGATGCTTGCTCTATCATTAAACCTGAAAGTATTTGATTTATTTCGATACTTGTGGTGAAAAAATTTCCTTGCTGCTGATCTCCACATATTTAAGCCGTAACCGTTGAAATTTAATTGGATTCAAAGAGCTCGTATTTATTAACCAACATTCATTTATCATCAACCATTGGTGAAGGATCATTGTTTGTGAAGGGGACCTGTGACCTTTGTCTTCCGAATCCGCCGTGAGTCCGAACTAATTCTGTTTCAGAAACATCTTCAACTACTGAAAAGCACCCTGAATTATCCTACGTTGAGAGACCCGAGCAAGCCGTTTGGAAACCGTGCAAGTTCATGGATCCAAAGACGACTGGACAGTAGTTAATCTTTGGGTGGCGCCCGAAATATTTTAACCCGTTTATACCCCAGGAGCGAAGAATCGCTATCCACAACCCGTCCAGGAGTGGTAACGAAAAAATAACATGAACACTGTAAATTGTAATTAACCTAAATAAATTTCATTTCCAAACGAGTTTTGATTTTTGTATTAATGTGCGAGGGCAGACTTCACCTGATTTCAGTAAAACATTTATAATCTATGATTTGACAGACTGGATGCATGTACACCCATGCCAACCGAGAAGGTACCACCATCCTTACCATAGGCTCCTTAATATTGTTCCTCGGATTTCTCCGAGTCATCCTATTCATATCCTTAATCTATTCTCATCCTAATCCTCCTTTCGCACTAACTGTAGTCTTGCTATCGGATTGAGAGTACAAAATTACCAAACAATAGCTGTTGTTTCTAGGGCAAGAAATTCCGGACATACCATCCTGAATTATTTAGATTTTATTGTAACTTCTGCGGTGCCATGTTTAATCTAAAATCTATTTACTAACGCCTTAAACAATCACAACCTGACATTTGGTTCCTGTCTGAACTACAGGTTTCCTTGGAAAACCCTGATTCACACGACTTGCAGTTTCCCCCATACAACCTTCACTCTAGCTTTCGATACAAATGAGGAGTGTGTGCGTATCTCAAAGACAACGCCTTTGGAGAATAAAAAATTCGACGTGATTTGGTTCAAATATTTCGGTCCTAAATTAGTTTGCAAGCTGACAATCTTCTATGTCGGTCTTCATCTTGTAATATCCCAATTCTGGCCAATTTCAATATTTGTAATTCTAATTGGATTCAAATTACATTTACCACTAACAGTGAAGAAATATTCGCTCCGTCATGTGATCTCACACAAACGATTTCTAAACCCATAAGAATATCTTAGAACCCTAACCTTACCCTACATCTCCTATATCTCTTCCTTACGTCAAGCTCATTTGTTTATAAATTACCAGCCCAGTCTCTATACCTGACCACCACCTAAAGGAACAGATTTCTACTGTCTCAAATTCTGTCACGTGCAGTTATAATTTACGGTACGTGTTTTTCTCGAACTTTAGGATATTTAATAGTACACAGTTTTGTGAATGGGTTATAGATATTTTGGCTTGTTGGTTTGTGATATTGAAGTGTTTAAATTACGATTATGTTCCACGCCTTGACGTTTGTAAAATAGTAAATAATCGACAATCCTATTTTTTAAGTAATTTGTTAATTTTGGTTTAGTTTGAGTTATTGTCATGGAAAATTGTTACTCTGTAATTAAAATTACTTCAAAAAGCGTAGCTTTGCAGATTTAAAGCATTGGCGACGGTATGTCGGAAAGTCATTCTGATAAATTAATTTTAAAAAGACAAAGTTTCTGGTTTTTACAGTACCTGGGTCCATAGTCGATTTTCCAAAGCTTAGAGGCGACAAAAATAGATTGTATTACATTATTTTTCTCGATGTACCTTGATGATTGGTGAATTGACGTCAAGTGTATGATGATGAGATCTGTTAAATTCTTAAGGTAGTCGTACTGAAGCAATTGAAGGAAGGGGCTCAATGCACGAAGTAATAGTGAGATGTACTGAATTTGCGTTTCTTCTACTGAGGTTATTCGAAATTACCGTGTGAAAGCTTTTCTCGGTCACCCTTTGGGGCTTTTGAAGAGTATTCTGCCACTCCGATGACACTATAGTGTAGTTTATCGATAGTCAGTAGTGACACTTGTGCGGGTCCATCGAAGAGGGATGATCTACAAATAAAGAATAGCACTAATACTAATTAGTGCTACTCCTCATTTCTGAACTACAATCGTTTCTTGCGTATTCTTAGCTCAGTATAATCAGATGTATGTCACGAAGTCCATGCGCGTTTACAGCTGTTCCGACAAATGAAAGAAATTGCTGTAAATAAATGTTCGCTTTAATAAAATTTGTGTATATAAAAGAAAATAACGTTTTGTAAATAAATTAATGTGTAGATATATTTATGTTAAGCTAGTTATTTAATCATCTGGTTTTGGCTTAAATATTTTCTTTAATATAATTCAAAAATGAACGGCTTCTTAAAAGTTGTGGACTGGTAAATCTGCTGCGTTGGGAGCTGTATTAGGGGAGATTCAAACGTATCGGTCGCATCGTTCCGTTACCTACAGAGTTAATCTTACGAGAAATACGTACCGCTGTGCAAACGAAAGGGGATAAGGCAGACTGAACGTTAGTACAAATTAAGGTAATTAGTTCCGTATGTTTATTTTTTGTGTTTCTGGCGATTTTAATAGTGTTTTACTTGGAATTTGTCAGGCGGATGAATACGCTTCTTCTGTAATTTGCAGCTTTGCTTAGGAGCCCTTCAGGAGATTAAATTAATTTTATAAAAGTGTATTCACCCGTGTATGAACCATTTAATATTGTGCGTTATTTTTAGATTATTGAGTATTGTCCACAAATTTATGTTATTAATATTCCTTTTGGTGTTATTTAGAATTAAGGTACTAAAGTATATGATTTTTGGAATTTTAACGTTGCAAGCATCAATACGAATTAACTAATAGATTTTAGAAAATTGAATGTGCTTTAACATCTGTATCAATACTCTGCTTATTTTAATTTATATCATTGTCATAATATACGAATAGTGCTAATGAATTGGGTATTATTTCATTGCTGTGTATAGAAGTATATGTGACATTCCTTTGTTATCGCGTATTATTATTATCGTATTACCAAACTTAAAAGGATGAGATATTTTGATTACGTTCAAGTTACTGAGTGATTTATTTGTTTTATAGAAATTGTTGATTTACGAAACTTTCCAGAGACAAGGTTCATTAATTTTTTTTGTTTTAATAAAAGCATTTACGATGAGAATATTTGCTATTTTAAGTTTTTTTTATATAATTTCATTTTAAGAGATGTGTTGAAGATTTAACGTAAGGTAAATATAGAATGAACGAGATCGTTGACCGAGAATCTGATTTAACACGTCACTTTATAGCGATTATGTGCAAGTATTTTGTTGTTTGTTTGGAACTTATCTGTGAACCATTCGTATTTAGGTATTTAGACCCCTATAGTGACATTTATAAGCATTTTGGGTCCGTATGATTTATGACTTACCCTTATTGTGATTACAAGCTATCCTAAACGTATAAATTAGTAACACACTGAGCTACCGGCCCCTTTCTTATCTGTTATTTTCGGTCTACTGTAATTTTCGCCCGTAACAAGTTCTATGTTGTATCCAACATTGATGCAGTCTTGTGGGTTTTAAGTCAGCTAAGTGGAGTGTTCTACGAGACTTCTTTGCAACCTACCCGTGTCGTGAATATTATTTTAAGTCGTCCTCGTCTTCGGACATTGCTCTTACAGTATTTGAAATCATGCTCACACGCACAAAGTTACTTATTCACAAAAACCAAAACCACATAAGCTACATTTCTTCCCAACCTTTGTTCCATAAGGTTTATGCTGATGCAATGTCTTTGAAAAATGGATCTTAGACCAAATGGAAATCCAATAAAACAGTGAATAGTCAAGCGTCTGGCCCAAAGGATATTCCAGCTGTTGTTACAGAAAAAATGTTTCCGCGAACTAGTACCCGTCTTATCTATGACTTAATCAATCTATCATTTATGAGGGAATTTACTTCAGCGTAGAGATTAGCAAATATTTAACCTATTCTAAAACCAGACGACAAAATAGATCCCTCTAATTATTAGTGACCGACACCTACTACTTTAATTTTGTTTGAAGTCATGGAAGAAACCATTAACCAACATATAATTTGTATCCGCGAAAGTAACAAACTAAATAGTGACCAACAATATGGATTTCACGCAGTTTTTCAACACACGATCTTCTTTCATATTTGACCCAAGTTTAGAACAGTACACTAGAATGATTCAGTAAAACAGTTGTATTAGGTTTAGATATTTTAAATACATTTTATCAAGATGGTGTTGCATGGAGACGTACGTAAAGTATATATTAACAAAGATTAAAATTACAAGTAATAAATCTGGTAACAGGTCGATAATTATAACGATACATTTACCAAAGGCACAAATACTTAAGAGTTAACCTAATATGAAACAAATATTAATAGATAACATAAAAGATTAAGACAAGTATAATACACAATAGCTACCCTAACTGAAAAAACTGATACTAAAAGACTAATCTACAATACCTATAATACTAAACCAAGATGAATGAATGGATTTCAACCAAAATCCAAAGATGCAGGTGACTGCGGAAGATAATGAATGTAAACACAAATATATTAACGTACAGGTATAATAATAACACGAATGAAATGAGCAGCAAGATATAGTAAATTACCACCAGGTCTCAATATACCTGCTCCCGTGTTAAACATCGAAGCGGTACATAGCGCCTCTATACGCCTACTCCTGTTGATTAGCTAGATCCATTCACATCCGAGCCGCCATTCTCACTAAGCTCTTTAAGACAGAAGAGACTTGTTAGTTGTGAAACAAGGCCTTGTCTTTCACAATTAGTTTCTCGCACCGCACAATACCCGTGCAAGGGGAAAATACGTGAAGTAACGGTTACGCTAGGCGTCGTCCATAAGGCTTACCTGACATACACAATCCTGCGGTTCCAGCAAATGATGGTGCAGCGGACTCTGTAGGCAGTAGCACTATAGATTCTGTATTCCGAGAAGACTAAAATGCTACTTTGGCAGGTTGCCTAGCCGACTCTATAACGAAAATGCAGATAGCGGCATTGGTAGTGGCATAGCAGGCTTGGTGAACTATGTATTTGTTGGTTGGCCGGGTGGTTGGACAATCGGATGTATTCTTCATGGTATGGGCAATGGTTCTGCGAGTACACTTTGCATTGTTCTTGAAGCCCGGCGTTGTCTTTGCAGCAACGTGAGGAGGATGGACCAGCGGTTCGTCATGGAGAGGTACGGGCTCTGGCGGTGCACAAACATCCTGCTCGAGAAGCGGTTATTTGGCAAGCTACTCTGACGGTTCTGCAGCCCGTTGTTGAGCAGTAAGTTCTCGCCTATCCAAGGGGAAAATACGTGACGTATGCCCGTCATGATAAGCACCGCTCACAAGGCGTACCGGACACGGTAGCACTGACATAAGCGTTTAGTTTCCAAAAACTTCGTTTATGTTAGCTGACCTGCGTATCAATTAGGTTTCCAGTTTTCCTCATAAAAGACGAGTATGTGTCGTAGGTTTTTTGTATAGATGATCTTGCATTAACACGGGTATGCCACAGGAATCAGTGATAGCTTCTACACTTTCTCTGTTATTCATTAACAACTAAACCAATCCATTGTTTTCCCGACGACAGCACACTTCGATGTGGTTCATCTCAGTCCACTCATAATACTAATCCATTTCTGTCTCAAACTAGGATAGTACAGCTGAAATAGCAGGTTTAGTCAACAGTGACACACTAGGTACCCTTGGATGGGGAAGGAATAATCTAATTACATTTATTGCTAACAAAACCGTTGCTACCTTGTGCCCACCAGAATATCTGGATCATTTCGTGTTGCAAATATAAATGTCTCAGATCTTAAGCTTTCCGAACCTTTTACTATGTTAGAAATAGCTGTAGCTTCAATCTTGTCGTGGTTTAACCATCTTATGTCTGCTACTAAAGAAGCTGGTCGTAAAATAGGCTTTTTACATAGATTTAAGCAGTACTTTAGCCCCCTACTCCACCCTAACAACTCCTTCTGCTATATAAGGCTCCAATTCGACCATATCTGGAATACAATTCTACTTCTAGGTTGGTACGCACTAGATACAATTGGCCGTATTGAAAAAAGGGCGTTTAAACTCACAAAAGAGCTGTGATTTACTTCTAACATACAATCCATTGAACATAGCAGAATCATTCAATTCTTTCATACTGTGCTGCTAAATTCCTTGATACCATCTCTAGCCACATTTGCTAGGGATACTCGGTTTGCTCATTCATGTCTTTCATATGCAGTACGAATTTCAACTTGCACCAAACGGGCGCAGTCCAAATTTTTCATGCACCTTTTAGCTCCAGAATGATTTTCCCAGTGCTTGCATTCCTTTCACTTATGATATGAAAAAATTAAAGTTGATACATATAGGTATCTTTTGACAGGTCAGTATGTTCCAATGCATCCTACAAAATGTTTTGTCGTGTTTTAGCACGGTAGTAGCTTCTTGAGGACCGCAATTAGAAACAAATAAATAAATAGAAAAGTATTACACATATCCCATTCAATACAAAATGAATTATCAATCTGCAAATTAAATAAATAGATATTCTTTTAACTACCGTTTAACTTGCATGTAAAGTTATTTCAGTTATAGAAGTGACAATTTATCAAGAGTTATTTCCCAAAGGGTTGTGTGCAGATTCGAAGTAAGACGGTGCTGATTTTAAAAATAACCAAGACGCTCACTGTACATCATCATACGTATGTCAGCGGAAATTATAATGAAACGTTATAAATTTAAATAGTGAATAAAGTGATAAATTTCACAGTTTTATGCATTACCAACGCTATTATAAAGGAACTAGCATAGTCTAAAATTATTTTTTACAGCTCCAAATCTGCATAGGCTACCCCCGGGGGGGGGGGGGGGCTATGTGGCTGTAACGTTATTCATCTATCTTAGGCTAAGAATATTTTTTCTTACGACTGGAAGTTTACAAATTAGCCACTACACCTTTAGTTACAACTCTTAAGTGGCCTCAAACTCGCACACCACAAGGCCCGCTTTTTGTTAGATGCGAGCATATACGTCATATCACTTACATGGTCTAAGATACGTAGGTATGTTATGGTCATTGAAAACACAAGCTGTTGTAAGAAAGCGTAAATGTACGTCGAAAAAATGCATACAGAAGCAATTGATAAAAACTTAACAAAAGCATGATTCATAGTAACTAGAAGGCAATTCTTCTGCGACATTGGACATGGACCAAAAATTCTGCTCCTCCAAATAAAACAATATTCTTATTAGCATTTTACAATTTAAAAATAAAAACCGCGTTTTTTTCAGAATGTGGCTATATTCGGCATAACAATTAAAGGCCCAAAGGAAAATATGGTCGAGAGTATACCCGTCATGGCTACTGTATTTTAATATTCGAGTATCTAGCTCATAGCTGCTTAAGAGGTTACAAATATAAGGCAGTTTGAATAAAAAAAACGTATTCCAGTTGATGAAAATTAGTATGCGAGGAAGAGTTAATAGATGTAAACAGCGCCCTAAGAGGTTTTTAACTTAATAACGTCATAATCATTAGATCAGTAGAAAAAGTATTGAGCTACTATAGGAAAAGAAACAAGCGTAATTCGCACAAAATGTGGAACGATCGAAGCGTCCCTAAATCTTAAAAATAGCGTAACACAAATATGAAGACAAAATATTATCTAGGCATTGTTTAATTAGAATATTCTAATAGGCTCTGCTAGACCAAATGGGAACTTAAAATACATACTACGCATTGTGATTACTATCCCGTATGGTTCACTTATTGAGGCTACAGCATATAAAGTGTAGTTTTGCTGTCTCGTACAACTGAAAGCGGTTTACAAAAATTTAAAAATAGGGTTACAGTTGAAATAAGTGGCAATATTGAAAGTTATTTAGAAACTCAACGGAGTCTTATCTACAGCACTTGAACCCGTAACTATAGACGAGTCGTCAATTTGACCCACCGGCCATTCTGATTAGTCCATTTTAGCCCCTCCTTCTATTCACACAGCCAGGTGGTTCAGTACCTTTCCGTCTTTCAGTGTTAAGGCAGTAGTGTAAGTGTTGTGTTGGTAAGTCGCAGTTTTAGCGTTGTAATCGAGAATCGAGAATTCACGTTACTATTTTATTATGCATATTTCTAACAATTTTATTTAATTATTCTAGAACACATCATGGCTCTAATAATGAATGTGACCCTTAAAAAAGTGTAAAATGGGCAAAAGAGGTTGATTCTGGCGAGAGTAACATAGATTCTGATGACGACTACACTCCAAGTGACCACAACAGCGAGCCGGAAATGGAATTAGAAGAAGGTATGGAACAAAACGAACCATAAAATGATGAGGAAAAAATGAAGAATCAGATGGAGCCAGCCAAAGACATTATTTTTATGGAAAAGGCCACTTTAAGTGGTGTAAAGAGCCACCGTATGTAAGAAACACATGAACGTTGCAGAAAAATATTGTAATAAAGTGTCCCGGGTTGAAAAAAATTGGTACCAAAAAAGCTAATCCTTAGAAAATATGGAATCTCTTGTTTGACGAGAAAGCCCTTACACCAATCGTGCAGTGGTATAACGTACACATGGAAGAAATTAGATCAAAATATAAAAATGCGAGTAGAAGTGATACTCGTGACTTAGATCTGATAAAATTGAAACCTTTTTTGGGACTGCTATTGCGGACACCTATTTATAAATCCAATCACGAAAATATAAGATCCATTTTTGCCACAGATGGCACAGGTAGAGACATATTTAGATGTGTTACAAACTCAAACCAGTTTGCATCAATTATTTTTACGATTTGAGGATCCGGAAACCAAAATGGAGAGAAAAACAAGACCCTTTGGCGCCTATTTCGGAAGTTTTCAATCATTTTATTCAAAACTGCCGTAGTGTTTATATTCTTGAAACTGGTGTGCGCATAAACAAAATACTTGTTTCTTTTGGAGGCCGATAAAAATTCAAAATGTGTATCCTCGCGAAGTCTTGTAAGTATGGTCTAAAAATTATGGCTTTAACAGATTTTAGAACATCAGACCTTTACAATGCCTACATATACTGTGGTAAAGATTCAGATGGTTTCAGTTTATCTGACGAGAAAAGAAAGTACTCAAAACCAACTCAGGGTGTAATTAGATTAGCTAAACCAATTTATGGGACAAATAGAAACATAACTGCGGATTCTCCTTAATGGAGTTAGTACAGTTATTGAAAACCCAAAAATTAACGTGTGTTGGTACTGTAAGAAAAAATAAATCAGAGATTCCACCTCAATTTCTACGAAAATGGACAAAACCTGTCGGCTCCAGTCTATACGAATTTACCAATAATGTAACCATAATTTCTCAACTACCAAAACAAAATAAAGCAGTAATATTAGTCCCATCAATGCACTAACATGTAAATGTTAATAGTGAAACCCGAAAGCCGGAGATAATGTCTTACTATAATTGCAATAAAGGGGGTGTAAGCAGTTTAGATGAGAAGCGCAGCGTTTATTCGACTGGGCGAAGGACCAGACGTTGGCGAATGCCCATTTCCTTTAGGATGCTAGATATCTCCTCTGACAATTCCTTTATTCTTCATCAATCTTACCAGAACAATCCTAAAATTTAACGTTTTGATTTTGTGGAACAACTGACAATGATTCAGTAACTCCAGAAATGAAACGAAGGTTTCAAAATCTTGATCTCAGCTGAGAAGTAAGGTTGTGTATCGGAAGAGTACTAAAATTAAGTATGAACAACGCTTCTTTTGTTCGCTTTAGTTTGTTTTGAAACATTTGTATGTCCAAATGTCCTAAGTTTATTTTTTATTTTACTAGTTTTAATAAATATATGGTTGCTGCAGATTGATGCGAAAAAATATATGAATATTATTAAGCCCTTGAATTTATTTTCCTGTACCAAATGGATATTTTTTTTACTAAACATGTTTAAAAAAGGTTGTAAAAATAATTTAATAAAGTTATATTAATGAAGTTAATTGTTTGTCAAATAATTGTACATTATTAATTAAAGGTGTCATTATGACCGCACGTCTGTTATGAAGTTGCTTATATGATACGACTGTAGTTAAAGGTTAATTATGTCCTTCCTAGAAAGAGTTTTTGTGGAGATGTTAGTTAATTTGTAAAATGTGGTGCAAGCACTTCACGTGCAAAGTGGTGAAAGTAAAAAGAATAATCAATTTTGTGCAAGTATAATAAGTAATTAGAAACTAAGTTGATTAATGCAACATATAGTCTCGTCCTTCATAACATGAATACCTGAAAGTAACCTTAATCCTCAATTCCACTTACCGTTAATCCATGTAGAATTACTAGATATCATCTCTACCCTTAAATTTAAACTATTTGGAAAATGACGTTAAACATTAGCTTGACTCAAACATACTCTCTCTTTAATCCTAACTACATTCCGCATTTCCCCAGAATTAAGGGTAGTGTTTCGTAATTTTCATCAAAGCCAGAAACTATCCCATACATTTTATCTGACTTTGATGTAGTCAATAATCTACTACTTTTCGACATATTCTGGTTTGCAAACTTAGTATCTTTTTTCATTTATTTTAATAATTTTACTAATGCAAGGACGGAATTTGTTTGCGTTATTGATGTGGTAGCTCGTTTGTTATTGAATAAAAGTTTAGGTAGAAAGTTAAATTGATACTTAAAATTTATCCTTTAATCACAAAAACTTGATGGTTAGGATAATATCTTATACAGTATCGCGTTGTCGATTCCTTAGTAACGAGCTTTAAAAAGAATACTTCTAAATAGAACAAGTCTCTCACGATTGCTTGTAAGTCTGGGAATTGATCAATTATCGAAACGGTTCTACAATATAAAGGTAAATTTTTGAAGATGCTTTAGTTTGATTACTTCAGCCGTGAACTCGTTTATGTAAATCGTTAACAACGTATCTCAAGGAAATTTAGAGTACTTACACTACTTTCAGCATATTCGACGTTTACCATTAATTATAAGAGCATAATATGTTTCGTAAATTTTTATATTTTAAGTGATTTGTAAATGAAGTTTCATATTAGTTGAGTTAATAGCCTAAATGAATGACTGATAAATTAATTAGATCCAAGTGTGAAAACAGTCCTTCTTAGGGCTAAGACGGAAGCAAAGTCCGCTTACGAAACCCAGCGCTATTATAATGACAAAAACTCTGGAAATAGGCCGATCAACTCAACTAATACTTGGCACATCGAAAGGTAATTCGAAGATAAAGTGTATTTCACAAATAATATAATAATATAATATGGCTGCCATTCCACTATGAACAACATCCAGTTATAAAATAACTAAAATGCTATAAGTGTAACATTGTAATGAAAGGGATATTCCAGTTGGCTCTGAACTGCATTTTCCATCCTTTCCTACAACATTATAATAGCAAAAGACAAATATAATAACAAATACGGCCTTCAAACGTTTTAAATTATTATTTACCAACTCAGTAGTGTATCACGCGGAGAGGTAACTTAGGTTAGTAAAATTGAAAATTTTTCAATTAAATCAATTATTGCAAGAAATAAACATCCTTAAAATAAAAGAATGTTCCAAACAAATATCATTATTGTTAAGAATTTCGAAAAAATTTACCATTATTAATTCGTAATTAATGTTAAAATTGCAAATTACTCCATTAGCATAATGTGAATTAGAAATGATTAATGACCACTTGCTTTGCTTATAAATGTGGAAACAATTTTCCATTTTACCATTATACTGTAAACAATAATTTGTAACGGTTGTAGTGATTGTGTAGTTTTTATACTAAAATGGAAGAAAGTTTTGTTTTAACTGAAGACGAGAAATTTATTGGACATTTGCACAGTTATAGTGCAACTTCGGTAAGATTATACAATATTTTCTTAATTGTCATATTTTAACTGTTATTATTACAACGTAGATCATATATGCGTAAAAAAGTCTACAGAAGCACAAGCATTAATTGTAAATGCATATAACTTCTTTTCAAGTAAGAAACATCAATATCAAGCTGTAGACTTTGGAAAAATAAATATAGCTGAAGTAAGTACACTAGTATATAATAATCATACTAGGTGAGCATGGTGATTGCGAATTTATTATTAATAAATTTATTCAAATAAGTTTTTCACTTTTTTTTACATGACAAAACATACTACGCCAATGAGTGCTCCCGCGCTTTATTTGGTGGCAAATTTAAATGGCGGTCATATTGCAGAGGTCTAATTACTCGTGAAATGCACTATACTACCATTTAATACAAAAAATATCAGAAAATACATATTTTCAATGCAACAATCGTTTTTGGTAGACTGCGTTTCATGGTTTACCTAGTGGTCACTTGGTGAGTGAACCTTTAAGAAATGACATTTTGACACCAAATGCGCCTAAATTGCTGTAGCTCACGACATTCCTGTGTACAAATATTTGTACGAAAACGGAACTCGTCTACTTACTTGGACGTAGAAGCAGACGAAGGTGCAGGCACAGTTTCAGGTGCAGTCGAACATGTAGACGTAGACACAAGAGCGGACGCAGACACGAACGCTCACGTAGAAGCAGACGTAGGCGCAGTAGTAGACTCAGAAACCGGCGTAGGCTCAGAATCAGGCGCAGAAGCAGATGCAGGCGAAGACACGTGTACAGATACCGACATTCACATAGAAACAGACACTGACACAGGCGCACACGCACACACAAACATACACGCATACACACACACACACACACACACACACACACACACACACACACACACACACACACACACACACACACACACACACATACACTCACACTCACATACACACCCAGACGCACACACGCACGCACGCACACACACACACACCCACACACATACACACACGCACCCGCACGCACACGCACGCACGCATGCACGCGTTAATTAGTCTCCGAAGGTGTTTCCTCTTATTGCTGTAGAGTTAAACGCAACCTGAGAGTAAATTTTGAACCATTCCCACATGCACCCGTAAATAAATGTTGTTACAAGAGGGAAAGGTGATATCAATGTCGGTAAAGGTTTTATGTTTTACTTAATTGGTCACCAAGCAGAAGTAATCTGTATTTGCATCTCTACCTCAGGGTAAGCTAATGTCGGGACGTAAAAACACCGCATTTCCGAATTTTCTGCAGCTTTTGGCTTGTAACTCTTGACGTGGGACATTTTAGTCTCTTATAAATTAAAGATAATTAAATTTTTTGTCAAATGCGTGACTACCTAAACTTTTAAATTAGAATCAAAATTGAGATGTAGCGATTTAAAAAAATACCTTGAAGTTACAAGATATACTGTAACAACCTTTTTTTGTGGTTGTATTAAAAAATACGTTAATCTAAGATCATTAATTTATTTGGCGTAAAATTAGAGGAGTTTTTAATTATTTACAAATTGAGAAAGGCAACTTAAATTGCATTTCATAGAACATATATTTTGGGTGTAATATTATATAAATAGTTATAGTTCCCTTTCTTTTAAAAATTGGACTCCGATCATTGTATTTCGCGCAATGCGTGACCACTTCTTGAGGGGGGGCACTTACAGAAGCAATTCTGAAAGCCTATATTTTTTTACTTCACTTGCTGCTGAATGTTAAAGCAGAACACATTGTTATAATGGTTTTTACTTAATTTTTATTTTTGGTGCCATCAGAATTTTGGTGGTAAGTTATTTTTCAATTCCTTATATTTTAAAGCTTAAGCATTTGCTCTTTCCAGGCACTCCCGGCACTCACGTACACTTAAGTACAATCATTATAGTATTTATATTATTCCCTTATACTCACTTAAGGCACTTATTTGCTTACTTACTTACTCATACTTATATTAGATTTTAAATGGCTCTTAAGTTACTTATTTACACAAGTTTCTCTTCATTCAAATAATTTCATCTTAAAATGCAATTTTAATACAATAAAACATCAAGAATACAATAAGTTTAGTGGATCGAAAATTCCTTCAAATACCTAGTTGATCGCGTTGTTACAAGAATACGCAAGGAAGATGTAGAAACGCTTTCATACTGGTTGACCGTTCCGCATCCATAATTAAACACTGGAAGCTGTCTATAAGAAAATCATTATACTGAGGTATTTATGTGGTAAATTTTATATTTTTTAAGCTTAGCTTTAAAACCTTTTCTTTCCGCTCCTTAACCATCCATGTATTGGGTAAATAAACTTAATTGCACATTGTTAATTTTTGATATTTATAGAAAATTATTATTGTTCATTATTTAGGTTTTGTTATTCCTGGACAAAGGTAACATGGCGCTCGAGAAGGCATTTAATTATATATTTTTTTTAATTTTTTACATTGTTTTTTTTATTAATTAGAGAAAGGAAAATAATTAAGCAGGTGAGAAACAAGCCGCATTTCAGGTGTATTAACAAGTCAATATAGTAGAACCCACCCTATGTCATCTACCGATTGTGGACGAGACGGCATATAATTAGTGGTGAAAGGTTAGTAATTCAATTTGTTAAAAATTTGTATTTAGAGATTACATTTGGCGTTTATTCAATGTACAAATTACATCACCACTTTATTATTATTATTGTTATTATACTGGCCACTTAAATTTTCTTAAACCTACTTCACCACAACAATTTTATTTAGATTACAATACGATCAAGGTAATTGTAACCTGCTTGAAGTGGTAAACAATGGAAATGAAGGAGTTGCTGAACCCACTAGAAGTTTTAAAAAATCTTGATGCATCCACTGAAGAGGTAGACGCTGCAGGATATCTACGCACTATCTATATAGGGGATGCTCTTGCGAAATCCAGAGGCAATCGTATTCAAGTAAAATAGTACTTTCCCAAGGTTTTTATATTAGTTTGTTTACTAATAGCACATTTACATTCTATATAATTTGTGAATGTGCTAATAAGACGATAATAAAGTAATTGGATGAACGGTATGGCAGCGCACAAAATACGAACAAACAAAAATTCATTTTTACATATTAGATTGAACAAGTTTGAATACATACGGTATTGCCATCGTTTAAGCCTTTATTGCCCATTTCTCAGTATTCGTAATGAGTCATAGCTTTGCCATTGGCAATGCTTAGATCAGCGTATCTACAAATACTTACAAGCAGATTGCATTCTAAGAAACCCTTTTGGCTTTACGTCATTTATTTATGACATGGCAAGATTAAGATAACCACGAATTAGCTGCCTTAATAACTATCATTCGATAGCTTATAGGCTGCGTTATACACTTATGCAGTATAAGTTCTCCAATACTACTAAAATCGTGAAATTCCCGTTACGTTTCGATAGAGACTTCATTTTACATTTTTTTTTCAAAAAGAGTCATTTATTCGATATTGTTTTTCATTCCATAGTACCCAACACTGATTCTAAGTGAGAGAAATGCATCTTTATACGCGAGGGATAAGTTTGTCCCATGAGTGTGCGTTAGTACCCGAGTGGGACACCTTCCACAAGATTCATAATGGATTTTCGCTTACGTGTAATATACGACGTTTTATCTTGCAGGTGCATCGAAGAAATCAATTTCTCTCAAACCAATACCCAATAAAAATTGTATCGTCGTAGGTACCATTTTTCGTAGTTACCTACGATTGTTATAGAAATTATGAAATGAACAATTCGTGATTTTTGTCACAATTTTCATTGATTTGCACGAAATTAATAAAAATGGATTTCAATTACCACTGACGGCTATAAAACTTACTCAATTGTGATTACTTTAGCTCACTTGTGAATAACATTTGATTTATTTCAGCGAAAACAATTGTTTAAAGTGCCTCAATAAGTACACTTGTAGCATAAAAATATTTTTCTTTCAGCTTGGTAATCTTTTTCCTCGACACTTCGGCCAAACATGAGCGCCATCTGTATCACTAGTAGCTGTTCGTCGTATTCCAAAATGGGAAAAATATTCAACAAAGATTTTGTTTGAAATTTTATATTCTCAATTAAATATATTCTTCCGGTGTAATGAAAATGCTACAAAAAGCCAACAGAGACTCTGCTCTCTCGAAATCACGAGTATACGAGTGGCATTCGGCATTCAAAATTGGTCTCAAAGAAGTTGAAGATGCACCTCGTAATGGACGCTCTTCGATATCGATAGCCGAAGATAACGTCGAAAAATCGTATTCAAAAATCATCATCAGAGAGATAGTTGGTGAGCTCAACATCGCATATGGATCGGTACAGCACGTCGTGGTGAATATTTAGAACATGAAACGCGTTGCAGCAGGACTTGTGCCAAAAGACCTAAATTCTGTTTAAGAATAGTTACGAAAAGCGAAGGCCAAGGAGATGATTTTGGAAGTAACAAGCGATCCTACTATGTTAAAATGCATAATTACTGATGACGAAACATATCTTTATCAATATGATATCGAAACGCGCGAAGTGGCGATGTGAAAATGACCTAAAAACCAAAGGATACTGTTTACCGAACATTGAAAGAACACCTTCTGCGGTCTTATCATCTTCAACGTGTCTAAGAATTGCAAGATGGGGATCCTGCATTACGCGTAGAATTTTGCGAGTGAATTATGAATGTTTTTTATTGGCGATAATAGGTTTTTGATAAAATTTTGTTTACAGATGAATCGTGCTTTACACGAAATGGAATTTTCAACTTTAATAATCTTCACGAATGGAGTGAAAAAATCCTAGAATAGTTCGGCCAAATTCCTTTCAACGCCAGTTTACTATTAATGTATGTGCTGGAACCGTTGGAGATTATTTAGTAGGCCCTGTTGTTCTGCCACAAAGATTAAATGGTCAGTCTTATTTAGAATTTATCCGAGTTGAAGTGCCAGCATTACTTGAGAATGTACGGTTAGAGTTACGCCGTGATCTAATTTTTATGCATGATGGAGTACCGCCACATTTTTCTCTCCCTGTGCGAGAATACTTCAATGCTACATCTCGTGATAGGTGAATCGGTAGAGGATCTGAGGCACCAATAAAGTGG